>ML305812.1:0-84246 GCA_005239505.1 Nicotiana paniculata | reverse complement strand
GAGAAGAGCAAGAGTTTTTCCTCCAATATTGTTCTTTGTCTTCCGCATCAAATCTTTCACTTAGTGATTTTCTAATAGCTGGATCTGTTGACAGAGGACAAGAAATAGGAGATGGTGCAGGATGTTCTGTATCAACCATTGTGGTAGGAGTAGTTGAAGACATTCTGGTGGAAGTTGTTCTTATGATTGAGTGAGAAGTAGAGGAAGGTGAGGAAGATGAAGGGCATGCTGGGGAATGAGAGTGATAGGAGTGAGACTCTGAAGAAGTAGGAGAGTAGATTAGAGTGTCAGCAGGTAAAGAAAGAAAGTGAGAATCTGTAACTGGAAAAGTAGATTGAATAGGAGAGGAATTAGTGAAAGGAAAAACATCTTCATAGAACTTTGTAAGGACCCCATATATCAATGTGAATGAGATAAAAAATGATAAGAAAATATTTGAACCCATCATGAGTTTGAACCTTGTAAGGCCCCCATATATCAATGTGAATGAGATCAAAAACTGCATTTGTGGAAATGAAACTGGACTGAAAAGGCAATTTGGTTTGTCTTGCCTTTGAGCAAACATCACATGGAACATTAAATTTAGATAAGGAATGAGACTGAAATTGTGATAAATGTTCCATGCTAGAAAATGTCATATGTCTCAATCGTTTGTGCCATAGGCTTACATCATTAGGAAAATGAACTGAAGAAGAAACTAAATCAGAATCTCTCTTTTGCCTAAAATTATTACACCTAGAAACATAAGTAACTGAAGAAAACACTGGCTGTTGATTGGGCTAGAACTTAGATGAGACAGACTTGGGATTGAGAAGATAAAGTCCTTGAAAAATTTCACCAACTACCACTCGCCTCTTCATTGAAGGGCCCTGCAAGATAGCACCAAAAGAAGTGAACAACATGATATAAGTTAGATGTTTTGTGAGTTTATGAACAGAGATTAAGTCGAACTGGAAATCTGGCACGTAGAGAACATTATTGATAGTTAAACCTCGCAGAATGTGCATACTTCCTATTTGACTAACCTTTACTCTATGAGAATTTGGTAGCTTAACATGAACTGAAAATGGTAAAGTGGTAACATTGATGAGAACAGAAAAATCAGAGGTCATATGTTCCGAGGAACATGAATTAATGATCCAGGTTTTGGGATGAACAAAAGAGAAATTAGAAAGTGATAGTGCACACAATGAAGGGTTTAAGGAAGACAATAGTATAGCTACACAATTGAGAGAGGCAATGGCCTCAGTGTTTTCTGTCCTTATGTACCCGATTTTACTTGTTGAAGCAATTGGTAGAGTTGAGAAAATTGTTCCTGTGTGATAGTATTTCCTGTAGAGCTTCCCTCTTATCCGTGGACTAATTGTACTGTATTCCCTTCTCCAATGGCTGCATTGGTATGTGCAAATCCCTAAAATTTCTTAGAGTTAGTGCACTTAAAATCTGCTGGAAAGCCAACAATTCTGTTAGCACTTGTCAATGGTGTGACCAGGTTTTTTGCAGTAATTCCTTCTCCAGATTTCAGTCCATTGAATTGTTGTTGTGTTGCCGTGAAGGGAATGATCATCATCAGAGTTGAGCAATCTTCCTATTATCCCAAGTATCCTATACTGAAGTGGGTTGTGTATTACTATTGCACCAGTCAGCCCATTCTTCTTCCTCTAATTTAGGGTTTATGATAGAATGCTAAGAAATAATGAAGAACAAGACAAGACAAGACAAGTTTTGGGGTGAAATCTCTCATCCCTTCTCATTGATTCCACAAGTATTTATAGGCAAAGAAATAAGCTAAAACCTAAACTAATTGGGAAACCTAAACCTAATGGGCTAGGAAACCTAAACCTATACAATTAATTAATTGTAACCTACTCCTAAATAACATAGGAAATATACAAATATAAAATATTCCTTATTTACTTTGGTTTCCTTATCAGTTTACGATTTCAAAATGCTCTTTATCTAAATTCGGATTTTCTATCCCAACAATTTGTACTGGAATTTTATCTAAATACAGAAATCACTTGCTTTAATTTTTTTTTAAGACAAACATGGTAAACACGGACTACTTTAATTAAAAGGAATAACAAATATACTGAAGTAAACAAATGCATGGACGAAAATTACGACTCTTTTGTATGGTGTCATTTTTCCTTCAAATTCATTTATTTAGCACATGGAATAAGGTTGAATAATTCTATTATCACCCTCTCCTATCTCTACATTTTTTGGTACAAGGCATCTTTTACCTCGTACCAATTCATATTTTAATTTACATTATTAGTTTTAATTGTTACTTTTTTGATTGAACAACCTTATTACGTACTTTATAATTCTCGTCGAGGCCATAAAATTATCCTATAGAATATGTTAAGGAATGGGGAATTTGACATAATGGTTAAGGGAAGATAACAAGAAAATGAAAAAGATAGCGATTTTCACTATCTAAGCAGTAGAATAGTCATACTCTATTCGTGTTGAACAAAACATGAAATTAGGACTTTATTGAAAATGATCAAAGACTTTTTGTTCAAAAGAAAACAATCACTCACTCTATACGCGTAGGAAAAGATCGTTTTCCAACATAGTTCATTTGGCATTGTTGTTTGTCAAACATTTATAGACCATAGTCATAATCATAGACTCATTCTATGTTCTAACCTTGGTCCCTTCAAACAAAGTTGGTCATCAAAGCTCCGTTCCATTGACCTTTTTTTCCACATAAATCAATTTTTTTTATTCATATTTTCACGTGAAAACTAGACGTAAGAGATTAGAATAACTCAAATTCTTTTATTAAGTGATTTTTTTTTATTTGTTTAAACTTCAACGGACAATACCCGATAATTGTGTTGGTACGCAAGTTAACACGTACACTATCATAATAGCAAATTACTCCCATCGTTTCAGTTTATGTGAATCTATTTCCTTTTTGGTCCGTTTAAAAAAGAATGACCTCTTTCTAAATTTGGAAACAATTTAGCTTAAACTTACAATTTTACCCTTAATGAGAAACTTTTATAACCACACAAATATTCGGGGCCCTTTTTGACTTACTTAGGACTACAAATTCAAAAAATATTCATTTTCTCTTAAACTCCGTACCTAATCAAATAGATTTAAATAAATTGGAATGGAGAATACATATTTGCATAATATTAGTGGCGCAACAGCCATGGTTGATTATTCTAGATATAAATAAAGTCAAGGTCAACTCCTATTGGTGAATCTCAGAATCTCCACCGTCAAGTCTCTCCTCTTGTAATCCGACGGTCAAGAGGTTAGGAGAAGCTGTTACCGGCTATAGCCGGTTGACAAAAGACAGTCAACGAGTAAGCAAAAAGCTATACGTTTCCATGTGGTTTCCACTTGGACTCAGCTTTAAACCTGCTTTATTTAACAAATGTCAATGTAACTTTCGTGATTTTGTTTTTTAATTGGAGAAATACAAAGAAGTCAATCGTTTAAAGATTTTATTCTCTTATTCGATACCTAATATATTACCCTTTGATACCTATTATAAATACAATAGGTGACTTAAAAAAAGAAGATAATCCAATGTACGAGGTATTCTGTAATTATGTATAATTCAAAAAAAAAAAAATTGTATTCAAGAATTTGTGATATAAATAATTTATTCTAAAACAATTATTAACGGCAAATTCCATGATTCAAACTCATTATCTTTAAATCAGACAAATATAATTTTACGATTACTCCAAAACTTAATTTCCGAAGGGTGACTTACATTTTTATATTAAGTCGGGTATTATCTTGTTTAGTCAATGATCCTAGGAAGATTTTCCAAGTGGGTAAAAAGGATGGCAGTGCATGAGAAGGGAAAAGGCAAAACCCAGTGATGATAACTTTTGATATTGGTTATTGGATGCCAGCAAGCCTTATTTTTATGTTTTGATTTTTTTTTATTTTCTCTATCGACATATTGGCAATTGGGCTGACATACTTTGTGTAAAAGATATGCTTCTCGCCAACAAGGTTACGATGAAGTGACAAATACTTATTCATCTTTAATTAGAGGTTTTGGGTTTGAGCTCTGGGTAGTTGTTTTTGTTAGGGAGCGTTTTAACTCCCAATATGAGACTTTCCAGCGTAAATCCGAATTTAGTCGGGCCCCAATACAAATAACGGATACCGGGTGAAAAATAAAAATAAAAAGTCTATTTATCCGTCATTTAATTTTTTAGATTGATTTTGCATCGAACTTATCTATTTACACAAATTTAACTCTCAAATTATTAAAAAAATTAGAGAATTTGGCCTATTGCAACTTGGTCCAACCAAAAGTATATTAGCAAGCTAACGCCTTCATTGGCTACTTCTCCATAAATTGGTGGCTTTCTATCGTAATTGGCATGATGAAATGCAATATACGAAATGATAAGTCGCCCAATTTGTTAAATTATAACCTAACAAAGATTTTAAACTCCGTTGATCATTGAGCTATGCTTTTGAGTTGTGTTAAGGAAATTCAAAATATAATATATAGAGGTACAAATCAAAATTTACCTTATATATACAGTATAATTTTCCGGCGAAAGAGATTCGGGTAAATATCCTCCCGCTCTGATTATAGCGATCTCTTCAATTATGTATAATGAGATAATAATTCAATCGACTTAACTATGTATGTTACATGACGATATATATTATCACCGTGATTTTCCTTACTTTGCAAAGTCATATGTGTCAATGTCTCAAAAAATTAATTAGATAATAAGTGCTTGAATACGCATTATTTACCAGGAGAAGTGACAGACAATTGTATAACTGCTACACTAAACTAACCAATTTGAGAACACCTATAATTAAGCAACTTAGAAGGTTATATAGGTACATCTAGAGGTATCAAAATTAGCCCAGAAAAACACGACACATCCAACTTGCCTAGGATACCTTTCCATTTGTCGAACTCAGACTATCTTGACCCAACTCATTTCAGTTCATCTAAAGTTGGACTGACTTTTATTCATGAATAATTTTGCCAAAATACCTTTAAAATAATTTTTTTGTTTGATATGTTATATATGAGCATAACAAAAAAATAAATAAATTAGTAATTAAATAATTCATAAGAAAATAACACATATTAATTAAAGCTTGATAAGGCTTAGGCGGGTTAGACTATGACCTAAATTTTAACTCATCTTAACGCAACTCATCTCAGCTCAAGTAACTTTTAAACGGGTAAATGAGTCTCCTATTTCGACCTGCTTAAAATCCGTCCAACTCGCTCATTTAATACCCCTCGGTACATCATTCCTCAAAAACAAAACGGAGGAGGAAAAGGAGCAAACGAAAAGGAGAGGAAGGAGGAAAAAGACAACCTTGGCTTAGTAAGGAGAAATAAGAATATAGAACAACAAACACAAAGTATAAACTATTTAAAACAGGGTGAATAATCAAACACGCTATGGGTCAAAGTAAATCCTATACCCAGTTTTTTATGCCCCTAGCTCGTTAGTCAACAGAAGGAAATGGACCAACTAAAGTATTCTCTTGGACTTAGAAGTTGAAAAGAGAAAGTTGGGTTGATTATTTTTTAGTAGAAAAAATATGCTAAGGGCCATAAAAACATGAAATATTCGTTTGCTAGACAATTTCTACACCATTTTAGCTCTCTAAAGTATAACCACATAGTATTCCGTACCTAACTAATTTAGATTCGTATTGCATAGGACCAATTAAAGGGAAATACCTCATGCTAAGGATTTCTTCATTTTTAAGGCTCAAATCTGAAATATATGATTGTGAAAGAAGAAATTTTATTCATCCACAAAACTTAATAAAAATAGACTTTGGACCTAACTCAATCTCAAAAGCTAGCTCAAAGGATGAAGATTGTCCAAGCTATATAAAGAGTCCAAGGAACCCATTCATATCCAATATGGGATTCCATATCACCCCGCATGTCTGTCAATGGGGCTCAACATCGGGGGGTCTGGCTCTGATACCATGATAAATGAACCTCAAGCCTAACTCAACCCCAAAAGCTAATTCAAAGGATGAAGATTTTTCAAGCTATACAAAGACCCCAAGGAATCCATTCATCCCCGATATGGGATTCCATCAAAACTTAATGTATAGGTGTGTTCGTAAAAGAAAAATTAGTCTTAGAAGGTGAATAATGTGGCGGTATTTCAAAGCTATTATGGACAAATGGTTTATTTTGTCCATGTGTCCTACATACAATAAAGAGTGGCAATTAATACCATGTTCCAACAAGATGCATGCAACATTTTTGACAAATGGCAAGAAAAGCTTTCAGCTTGTTGCCTATAAAAGGGACTTCCTTCAGCAAACCTCAATACAGAAGAAACATCCATTCTTTTATTTACTTTTACGCCTCTCTTCTTTCTTTGTTGTCTACTATTAAATATTAGTTGTTTTCTTTCTTATTGCTAGGTTTGTAATTTAAATTTGCTGATTTCTGTATCCTCTTAAATAGAGGTAGGCTTGTTTAATACCGAAAAAATATTTTATATTGTTGAAATAGTTTCTTAGGATAATGCCCACCACGTCTTAAGCCAATTCGTATATCTGTTTATAAATAACATAATTGCAGTATTATTATTATTATTATTATTTTTTTTGTGTGTTATTTCCCTACAATCTAAGACACTATGGAAAAAAATATTGATGCTGAAAATACTACTGATACTACCAATATTGGCGTTACCTTCGAAGCACCAGTCCCAGTTGCACTATCATATGCCAAGCCATTTTCGGATGTGTCATATATTGAAATTTTGCCAATGAAAATTTTAAGCATTGGCAAGAACGTATTTTCTCACTGCTTGATGTCCATGTTGTTGCACATGCACTACTGCATCCACAACCCAGTGCAGGCGCTGATAATAAAATAGTAAAATCATGGCAACATGCCAACAATGTATGATGTCATACTATATTACAAACTATTTTTAATGAACTGTTTGACGTGTATTGCAGTTATAAGAAAGCAAAAGCTATATGGGAAGTCTTAATTAAAAAATTCACTGCTGAAGATGCTACAAAATAAAAATTTGTCGTAGAAATTTTTTATCAGTGTTAGATCAGAGTTGATAAAGAGATGAACGTGCAAATCAATGAATATCAAAAATTGCTAGAAGACTTGAAGGCCGAGGGAATGTCATTACTAGAAAAGTTTGCCGCTGGAGTGCTAATTGAGAAGCTGCCTGACTCATGTAGTGACTACAAGAATAACTTAAAGCACAAATAGAAATTTTTTACCATTGAAGAAACTGTGACCCACATTCTAATTAAAAATTCTAACAGAAAAGAATCTGCCAAAGTTAGGATGACAACTCTTAAAGCAAAATTAGTACAAAGTAGCAGCAACAGCCGCAAAAGGTACGAGAAAAGTCTCAAGGTTACAAGCCTAAAAATTCTAATCTTAAGAGGAAAAAAGGCTCTTGTTTTGTTTGTGAAAAATCAGGCCATATTGCCTCATAGTGCATGTACAGAGCAGGACATGACAAATGAAAAACTGATACTCCTAAGGCTAACTTAGCTAAAACAAGTGATAGTATTGCGGTTGTTATTTCTCAAGTAAACATTGTAGCACATGCAAAAAAGTGAGTAGTAGACTCTGGGGCTACTTGGCACATTTGTGTAAATCGAGAAGCATTTCTTCTTATACTCTTGTAGAGGATGATAAAGAAGAGGTCTACCTTGGAGACTCAAGTACCAAAGTCTTGGGTAAGGGTAAAGTTCTCCTAAAACTCACTTGGGGAAAAATTATAGCGCTTGTTGATGTACTGCATGTTCCTACTATGAGGGCAAACTTAATCTCTGTATCCTTGTCGGAAAGAGCCGGAGTGAAAGTTTCATTTGAATTTGATAAGATTATAATGATAAAAATTAATATGTTTGTGGGAAAGGGTTATAGTAACCAGAGACTCTTTATACTTAATGTTTCTAATGTTATCAATGAAAATGCATTTGCTTCTAATAGATTTTTGAGTCTATTTCTTTATTGCATGCTAGATTAGAACATATTAATATCACATATATAAGAAAAATACAGTCACTAGGCCTAATATCTGATTTAGACTAAAATATTATTGATAAGTGTGAAATACGCGTTGAAGCTAAAAATACTAAAAAGACTTATTTTTCTGTAAATAGAGAAACTGAATTATTATTCTTGATTCACATTGATTTAGACGATTTAAAGTAGACTATGACTAGAGGTAATAAAAGATACTATGTGACTTTTATGAATAATTTTTCTAAATATACTAAGTTGTATTTGCTTAGAAACAAAGATGATGCCTTTAATGCTTTTATTTCTGATAAAACTGAGGTTGAATATCAACTTAGAAAAATCAAGAGAATTGGATCTGATAGAGGTGGAGAATATTTATCCTTGAATGATTTTTGGGAAACAAGAAGGAATAATTCATGAAGTAACTCCCCTTTATTCACCTGAGTCAAATGGAGTGGTTGAAAGAAAAAATAGAACATTAAAAAAGATGATGAACTCTATGTTAATTAGTTCTAATGCTCTTGATTATTGGTGGGGTGAAACTATATTATCTGCTTGTCACTTATAAAATAGAATATAACATAGAAGAACTGGCAACACTCCGTATGAATTGTGGAAGGGTTATAAACCTAACTTGATATACTTAAAAGTGTGGGGGTACCTTCCTAAAGTTCTATTACCTGAATCTAAAAAGAGAAAAATAGGTTCTAAAACTGCCGATTGTATGTTTATTGGATATGCTGACATAGTGTCCCATATAGATTTGTTATTTTAAAAAGTGTTGTGCTTGATTGTAATATTATAATTTAGACAAAGAATGCTGAATTCTTTGAATATATTTATCCATAGCCTAATAAAATTTCTCATAGACCTGTTGAAACAAATAGAGAAATTACCTCTAATGAGAAATTGAGAGGGAGAAATAGGTCTAGGAAGGAATATTTATCTTACGGAAATGATTTTCAAATTTTTCTTGTTGATAATGAACCATCAAATTATTTTGAAGTTATATCTTCTTCTGATGTTGAATATTGAAAAGAAGCAATAAAAATTGAAATTGATTCTATTATGAAAAATAAAACATGAATTTTGACTAATTTACCTCCCAGTGCAAAACCTATTGGTTGTAAATAAATTTTCAAAAAGAAATTTAAATCCTGATGGATCTTTAGATAAATATAAAGATCGGTTAGTATCAAAAGGATTTTCTCAAAAATAAAATATTAATTATTTTGATACTTTTGCACTAGTGACTAAAATTTCTTGTATTTGAATTTTAATTGCCTTAACATCAATTCATAAGCTTTTTATTTATCAAATGGATGTTAAAATTGCTTTTTTAAATGGTGATCTAGAAGAAGAAATTTATATGGTTAATCATGAAGACTATGTAAATTCTGGAAAAGAAAATAAAGTCTGTAAATTAATAAATCTTTTTATGGCCTCAAACAAGCTCCTAAGCAGTGGTATGAAAAATTTGAACAAGTCTTACTGAGAGACAATTTTCAGTTGAGGTGGATAAATATGTTTACACTAAAGTGGTAGATAATGATTATGCGATAATATGTCTATATGTTGATGACATGCGTATATTTGATACAAGTTTAAATATTGTGCAAGGTCTTAAATTATTTTTATCTACTAATTTTAATATAAAGGTCTGGGTAAAGTAAATACGATATTGGGAGTTAAAGTTATGAGGATTTAAGATGTCATAATATTATCACAAGAACATTATGTTTAAAGACTTCTTAAGAAGCTTGAATATTTTAATGTCACGCATGTGAGCACTTCTTTTGATGCTAAATCTCAGTTAAAAAAGATTAATACTGAACCAATTGCTCAGTCTGTATTTGCTCAGACTATTGGGAGTCTGATGCATTTACTGAATTTTACAAAGCCCGATATAGTCTATGTTGTGTGTAGACTGAGTAGATAAATCATAATCCCAACATAGAGCATTGGTCTGCGTTAGCTAGACTAATGAAATACTTGAAATAATCATAATTCCAACAGAGAGCATTGGTCTACTTTAGAAAGGTATAGTGATGCAAACTGAATTTTTGATTAAGATGAAACAAAATTCACTGGTGATTATGTATTCACCTTTGGTGGTGGTGCAATATCGTGAAAATCAGCTAAACAGATGATCATTGCTTGATTGACTATAGAATCAGAGTTTGTAGCTCCGGAGTTAGCTGGTTCTGATGCTGAGTGGCTAAGAAACTTCTCAGCTAATATTCCTTTAACAAAGAACGTATTGCCTCCTGTTTCTATGCATTGGGATTGTCAAGCAATAACTGTTATTGCAAAAGAATAAATCTTATAATTGTAAAAGTAGACACATGAAATTGAGACATGATATCATAAAACATCTGTTAAGATATGGAATAATTTCCATTGACTATGTGAAGTCATAGATAAATTTGGCCGATCCTCTGACTAAACCTATGAGAAGAAAATTAATTCTTCAAACCTCAAAAGAGATGGGATTGGAGCCGACATATTGTCAATAGGATGGTAACCCAAACTATGTGATTAGAGATCTCATGAAGTAGGTTCATATGGGTAATAACAAGTTGATATTGAAACTGAAGCATTAAAAGAGAATGCTTGACTGTTACTAATTGATAGGACGAGTTATAACTCTTAATGTAATTCATATTCCTTATGGATGATGTATTTAAAAGCAGTATACATTTGATGAATTTACCTATATGAGAGTAGAGTGGAACCACTCCTATGAGATTTTGGCCTAGTCTCTAGAGCAATCATGAATTACCAAGCACGCGCATGGCCTAGTGGCGCAAAACTACATTGAACCACAAAATTGTGAGGGTCGAAAATGCGATAGATAAAATCTCCGACTTACAATAAGAATTATTGGTTCATAAAAATATTATATTTTATCGGTCTAAATTTGATTCATAGTCCAAAATACACAACTCCAATTATATTTGGACCATACAAATACAGCAAGTCTTATTCTTTTTTGTTATAAACCTTTGAAATAGTAGGGGAGTACGACAATATTTCAAAGCTATTATGGACAAATGACTTATTATGTTCATGTGTCCTACAAACAACAAAGAGTGGCAATTGATACCCTGTTCTGGAAAGATGCATGCAACATTTTTGATAACTAAGCTGGACAAATGGCAAGAAAAACTTTCAGCTTGTTGCCTATAAAAGAGACTTCCTTCAGCACACCTCAATACAGAAGAAACATTCATTGCTGGGTTTGTAATTTAATTTTGCTGATTCGTGTATCCTCTTAAATAGAGATAGACTTGTTTAATCCTGAGGAAATATTTAATATTGCTGAAATAGTTTCTTAGGACAATGCCCAGCACGTCTCAAAGCCGATTCATGTATATGTTTACAAATAATATTATTGCAATATTATTGTTATTTTCTCGTGTTATTTCCCTACAAATAATGCATCAATCGACAACTTGTTAGTAGCATTATCTACTTAATAACTTGTGAGGTGCAAAACTACTAGATCCAAGCATGTATTTAGCTAATAATAACATAATATAAATTGTATGCATCCAATTATATTGAGAAATTGGCTTAAATGGTGGAAACAGATTTTTTTGCAATCCTATTCTTACCAATATAATGTAGGATTAGACACGACATATTTGTATTTTCTATAATCTCGAATTATTAATCCTTTATGTAAACTAATCATTGAAATTTAGAACGATTATACTATGGTAAATTTTTAGAATAATCAGACCAAGTCAACTATACCTCCATAAATTTTGACATCATGGATATCAAGTTTTTTGTTTGCCAGGGAGCTGCTATATTCCCTACTTTTACAATATACTATAATTATTTAGGAATAATATTTCCCCCCTTATTTTTTAAATTTTTAATTACAATTTTATATACAAAGTTAAAGCACTATGACAGAACAAATTACAAATTAGAAAGAATGGTTAATTATTTTTTGCTTTAGGCCAATCAATCTTCCTACATAGGCGCGTTAACTAGTCGAGTCGAGTCAAATTTAGATGAAAAAAATGAGTTGGATCAATAAATAAATTTGAATATAATTCAAACTCAAAGTTTCCTTGATCAAGATATGAAGGGGTAGAGTTGAATAATGGGTCATTGCCCAAAGTTGCTTAACTCAAAATCATTTTTTTCATTATTTGTTTGTTTATTCTACTTTGTTTAGTTAAATACAACTAAAGAACATTCAAGTTAGAAAGAAATATTTAGTTATTTTTTCTATAGATGGGTTAAATTGATTGGGTCATATAAATAGTTCAAAACATAATTCAACTCAAAAATTGCTTGGTCAAGCTGGAATAGGCTAAAGTTGAATAGCAGGTCATAGCCCGAATTTTGTGAGAAGTTTTATGGTATGCTTCACACAACTGACATTAATTGTGTGAGGCATTTTCTTATCTCTTAAATTTGTGGACCCATATCTTACACTTTTGGGTCCACAAAATTCTGGGCCCGTAAATTGTAAGACAACAAAGAGACCTCACACAAGTAATGTCTGTTGTGTGAGGTACACAATAAATTTTTTTCGAATTTGCTTATGTTACACCCTATATTTTCGTACGTAAAATTTCATCGTAAGCAAACTAATGTAGGACAAAAAATGAGATCATCTTTGAAAGTATATAAAGTAAGTTAATCATGTTACCTCGGAGGTTACACATATTGAAGATCATGAACAACAAGTACAAAGAGGGTTGGAAGGTTCAGAAGCTAAATAAATTAAAGAAAATAATGTTTCGTCGAAAGTCGACAAGTTGGGAATGTTATAACATGTACTTTTGGGGTGAGACTAGGGAGCTTAACATAATAAGGAGGTTATGTTATGAGTTATGTTAGTCATATGATAGTCATGTGTTATGTTTTGAAGTCAAGTGAATTCTGGAACAAAAGTCGATGAAAGTCATCACAAGTTACGTTCATAAGTTTTACTGAAACTTTGGGTAGAATGTAACTGCGATGTTCTCCCAATATACTTAGAGTTATGGGGTGTTCCACCCATCAAATTAAATATCTATGAGTCTATTTTCTTACGCATCAAACCATTTGTCAGTAGGACATCAGATTAGAGAGATATGGAAATTTTTGCGAGACTGCACAGACTGCTAGGTGAAAAGTATGTGTGTCACCTACTTGCTTAAATGAGAGTCCAAAAATGGGCCAGTTCGGGTCGTCCAAAGAGGAATTTTAAAGGACTATTTTCTTCATATATTAGACTGATAATAGGGCATAATAACCATACATAAGCTCTGAAAAATCCTCCCAAAAATTGCCCACAAACCCTAATTGATTTCTCTCCCTTTGAAGTTCTAATTGGAGGTAAAACCTAGAGTTTGAAGAACCAAGATAGGAGCTGAGTTATCCAACAAATAAGGTATGTTCAATTCTCTCTTTCATCCATTTTTTTCTGCTGTAAATGCATGGTAAGTCGTTCTATATTTGTAAGAACTCACGAGACAGTGATAGGAAGCCGTGAGTTCGAGTTATTTACTTTAGCGGACTGTTTTATGGACTGTCTTGTGTTGCTGTTGGGATATGTGTTTTACTACTATTTTTTGGAGTTTTGGAGGAGGAAGGTTTTGGAGAAACACCACATAAATTCAGGGTGGAGGGCTGGTCGTTCGTCATAACATTTTCGGGTTGTTTGACACTACTACGGTGGTCGTTTTGTGTATGAAGAGATTGAGGCGTGTTGAGCTATTTTATAATATTTTGTGGTGTATATAAGGTTGAAAAATAATGTATGTATGTTATTATTGTTGTGTTCTTGTGTTGTTGGTGTTATCTTAAATTTGGAGGAAGTAAGGATTATAGGGGATATGCTGCCCGTTTTAATACAAAATAAGCTTGTCGTTCGTTGTGTGATAGTTGTATCTTTCGTAACTTAATGATAGTATTATTATCATTGTTTTAGATTAATATGCAAAGAGGCGAGTTCAACTTGGTGATTGGAAAGATTGTGATAAGGTATGTTAAGTCTAAGCTCTTCCTTCATTTTGGCATGATCTCGTATCTATATGTGTTTGATAACGAGGCATAAAGAGAAATTCATACTCCCAAATTTATATACATTATCCTAGTCTCATAAGTTACAGTATTATCCTTTATCGGGACTTTATATTCAATTGATTACTGTCTTCTTCCAGTAAGAGAGCAGAGGGTCTATATATATATATATATATATATATATATATATATATATATATATATATATATATATATATATATATATAATATTACAGTATTTTCACCACCATCAAGTTATAATCGGTGGGCAGGCCCCTATTGGGCAACCTCAGATCAGATGATAAGTTATAATATGAGCCTACTATGGCCGAGCGCCTATGAGCGAGCACAAAATGTCCGAGATACAGAGCCTAGTATGGCCGAGCAGTTATACGTACCGAGCCTTATAGGGCCGGACATTTATTTTACTTACTATATTGAGAGAGTTGAGTCAGTCTCAACAAGTAAGTATATCTCCAGATCATTTTGACTCCCAGTTACTTTCAGTTGTTATATTATCAGTTCGGTTTCAGCTTTAAGTTATTTTATTGCCTTACATACTTGGTACATTATTCCGTACTGACGTCTCTTTATGAGAACGCTGCATTTCATGCGTGCATGTTTAGATAGACATACGGGTAGACCTCCTCAGTAGGTGTTGCCCGAGTTCAGCCTGATTGGTAAGCTCCACGTCCTTCGGAGTTGCCAGGTCTAGGGTGTTATGTACATCTTATGTATGTATGTATATATTTTATGGTAGGTCGAGGCCCTATTCCGATCACAGTACATCCATTTGTAGAGGCTTGTAGACATATACTATCAGTTAGTGCAGTATGTTGGGCTTGTAGGCCTTGTATATATATTTTTTTGGTTTGTCATCTGTAGCAGTTATGACGGCCTTGTCGGCCTAGCTTTGTATCGATGTTTAGTCAATGCTAGTTTCCGTTTAGTTTTATATTATGCTTCACAAATTGTCTTGCAATATGGTCCCATGGTCAAATGTTCAGAGTCCCTTAGTTGCAAGTTGGTGCGCTAGGTTAGGTGAGGCACCGGGTGCTGGTCTCACCCCCTAGGTTCGTGGCGTGACAAACTTGGTATCAGAGTAGTTCTGTCCTAGGGAGTCTACAAGCCGTGTCTAGTAGGGTTTTGTTTATAGATGTGTTGTGCACCATATTATATATGCAGGGAACTACAGGGAATTTAAGAGTTAGTTACCCTTCTTTCAAATCTAAATCGTGTCGTAGAACTGAGTTATAGGAAATTTGTGTTAAACTTACATGGTGGTGTTTGCATACACATATGAGGGTGACTAGGAAGACTACGACTAGCCAGAGAAGAGATACAACAGTAGGTAAGGGGACCAACAGGTTACCCCCAGTAGATGAGGCTCAGTCTGAGGCCCAGGGCGAGACCCCTACTCAGCCATTACCGGCTTCTCCACCACCTGAAGAGATTCCTAGGGATACCGCACATCCAATTCCCCTCCACTTCCATCAGATCAGGACTTGAGGAGTGTGGTGCCTTTGTTGACACAGTTGGTAGCTACCCAATAACAAACTAGGGCATCAGCTGGTGCATGATCTTCTAAGGGGTCTGGGATTTCAAGGGTCCAAAGTTTATTGCTTTGATTCCCCAGAGTTCACGGGGACAGATCACAGTGAGGACCCGCAGGATTTCATAGATCAGCTTCACAGGATCTTTCGGGTTATGCATGCCACAGAAAAAGAGGCAGTTGAGCTAGCATCTTTTCGACTTCGAGATATAGCCATCCTTTGGTACGAGGGATGAGATAGGTCCAGGGGGCGTGATGCACCTCCAGCTATTTGGGAGAAATTTTTAGATGCCTTCCTTGACCAGCACTTACTGGGGGAGATCCGACAGGCTTGGGTCAATCAGTTTCTAGCCCTTAAGTAGGGCAATACGAGTGTTCGGGAGTATACTCTACGTTTTGACTCATTGGCCAGATATGCACCATCCATAGTTGCTACTATATAGGACAAGATCCACAGGTTTATAGCAGGGTTGGCCCTAGAGTTGACCGAGGCATGTGTTACCACTGCATTGCAGGATAGTATGGATATCTCCTGGATTCAGGCATTCACCAAGAATATAGAAAAGGGTAGGCATCGACAGTATAGTACAGAGAGGACTGAGCAAGGGCAGCGTAAGAGGATGAGATTTTCCAGGTCTCAGGAGTAGTCTCAAGGTAGTTATAGGTCTAGTACTTCAGACGGCCACCTAGGCCTCCGCCACCTCAATTATAGGGTTACAAGTATGACCTCTATACTTAGTCAGGACTAAGTGAGAGCTCACGGGCGTCGGGTTTGCAGCGACTGCGAGTTTCAGGGTAGACATGGTCATTTCCACCGCGGTGTGACATTTGTGGTAGAGTCACTTGGGCCAATGTCGAGCAGGTTCTAATGCTTCTTATACATGTGGGTGTCCGGGGCATATGATGCGAGATTTCCCATATAGAGATTCTGGGGGTATTTCACAACCAGCAAGTTCAGCAACAAGATCATCTATGTTTGTGCATCCTTCACGGTGCGAGTTTTAGTCTTCGGCTGGTAGAGATTGAGGCGGAGGTAGAGGTTCCAGTTTAGGTGGTAATCAGAACCGTATCTATTCTTTAGCGGGTCGAAAAGACCAGGAGTCTTCACCAGACATTGTGACAGGTATGTTGAGCATTTGCTCTCATGATGCTTATGCCTTGATAGACCCAGGATCTTCTTTATCGTATATTACGCCATTTGTTGCGGGGAAGTTTGGTATAGTGCCTGAAATACTAAGTGATCCTTCTGCAGTATCTACACCGGTCGGAGAACCGATTATTTCTAGATGAATTTACCGTGGTTGTACGATAACGTTTGTAGTCGTTGGACCTCAGCCGAACTATTTGAGCTAGAGATGATGGATTTTGATGCTATCATGGGCATGGGATGGTTAGCAGCTTGCTATGCCTATAGTTGATTGTCGAGCAAAGGCAGCCAAATTTTATTTTCCGGGTAAGCCAATATTGAATGGGTAGGTAATACAGCGATACCCAGAGGGTAGGTTTGTTTCCTATCAGAAGGCGAGGAAAATGATCACAAAAGGGTGCATTTATCATATTGTGCGAATAAGAGATGCAGATGCTGAGATACCTACCGTTCAGTCTATTCCCGTAGTAAGAGAGTATGAAGATGTGTTTCCAGATGAGCTTCCAGGTATTCCTCCAGAGCGAGAGATTGATTTTAGCATAGATTTGCTTCCAGGAACTCAACCAATATCCATCCCTATGTATAGAATGGCACCTACCGAATTGAAGGAGTTGAAGGAGAAGTTAAAAGATTTCCTGGAGAAAGGTTTCATCAGGAGCAGTACCTCACCTTGGGGTGCACCGGTACTATTTGTGTGGAAGAAAGACGGCTCGGTGAGGATGTGTATCGATTATAGGAAGCTAAACAAGGTAACTTTAAGAATAAGTATCCACTTCCAAGGATCGATGACTTGTTTGATCAGTTTCAGGTGGCTAGATTCTTTTCAAAGATAGATTTGAGGTCGGGATTCCACAATGTCAGAGTTCGGGATAAAGATATTTCGAAGACACCCTCCACGACTTGATATGGCCACTTCGAGTTCCTTGTCATGTCCTTCGGATTGACGAATGCACCCACCGTATTTATGGACTTGATGAATATCCTATTCCAGCCATTTTTAGATCTGTTCGTGATAGTATTTATTGATGATATTCTGGTTTATTCAGGTTTAGAGGATGATCATGCAGACCACCTGCAAGCGGTACTCCAATACCTTAGTGGTCGTAAGTTGTATGCTAAGTTTTCTAAATGTGAGTTCTGGTTGAAGTCTATAAAGGTAGACACTCAGAAGATAGAGTCCATGAAATCTTGGTCTAGACCTACCACTCCGACAGAGGTTCGTAGCTTTCCAGGCTTAGTAGGATACTACCAAAGGTTCGTAGAGGGTTTTTCTTCCCTTTTGTCACCATTGACGAAGCTGACTCAGAAAGCAACTAAATTTCAATGGATAGAGGCTTGCGAGCGGAGTTTCCAAGAGCTTAAGAACAGGTTGGCCTCAGCGCCACTTCTAACACTTCTAGAGGGTCCAGAAGGTTATGCCGTGTATTGTGATGCCTCAGGTGTCGAGTTAGGATGTGTCCTGATGCAACAGGGAAGGTAATTTTGTATGCTTCAAGGCGGTTAAGGAAGCATGAGAGGAATTATCCAACCCATGACCTCGAGTTAGCTGCGGTTGTTCATGCACTTAAGAAATGGAGGCATTGTTTTATGTTGTCCATGTTGATGCATTTACAGATCATAAAAGCCTGCAATATATCTTCAAGCAAAAAGATAATTTTGATCTCGTCCAAGCCACACCTCTATTTGAGGTTGTGAAACGGTCGGAGCAATAATAGTACCCAACAAGGAGTCGGGTCGATTTCCCATAAGGATCTATTAATGGGACTTAGGAGTATATATTCGAGTGAGTGAGCTTGAATTATCTCGGATTACACTTACACAAAAGTTGATTTGTTTTTAAATCTATTTTAAACTAAAAATGACAACTAAGAATTAAAAATACGAAACTGTTTTTGTTTTTGTTTTTTTTTCAAATGGTAAAAAGGCCTAGGGCTATGACCTTCACCTAGGTGTTCGCTTAATGGGTTGTAAGCCTTAAAGCTTATTTTCTTGGTCGGGGTGTATTATATCTATCAACACTTAAATACACACTCAATACCTCTTGGTCAGAGAGTGATTTTGTCCAATTTGGCTTTCTCAAGTCCAAATGGGTATTGAACAAAACAGTTGATAAAATGCTCAAGTCGGGTTTTACTATCTCTAGATTCAACCCTTTAATTGGGACTATCAATCTCTTGATTCACCCCAATTTTTGTTACCCAAGTTTTCTTAGACTAAGTCTCTCTTTCTCAAGTAGAGACCAAGTCAAATTGGCATGAACTAATGTTTGCAACCATTAATTCCACAATTAAAAGCAAGAACAATGCTAAATAATAAACATCCAACCATAAACAAGCAATAAATCAGACACCCATGAGTTTTACACACTAGGGTTGGTCATAACCCTAGTAAAAATCTAGTTACTCATAGTGGGTATAGAAGAAAACAAAGAAGAAAAAAAGATAAAACTCATATTGGAAGATCAAAATATAAAAATGCTATGTTAAATCACCAAAATAAGCTAAATTTACCTAAAGAATCAAAGGAAAACGACTACAACACTTTGAATACTCAAAACTTGACCTAATTTCGTGAAATTATTCTATTTATACAAAGCTGGAATTTTCGGACAAAAATGCCCTTTAGGAGGTGCTGCGACCGCACAATTTCATGTGCGGTCCGCACTTTGCTTCAGTCTTGACATGATTTGAATTTGCGGCTACAAAATTCTGGGTTGCAGCCGCATCTCTCATATTCTGCGGTCCGCACATTTCTGGGTGCGGTCGCACATGGCTCTTATGCGGACCTCACATTTCTGCGTGTGACCGGGTAGTTGACTTCTGCGTCTGCAAAATAATTGTGCGGTCCGCACTTCCTTTTAGATTGGAATGAGAACTCTCTAAACTTCTAATATTTCTTAGCTTATGTGGCCGCACATTTCTTGTGCAGACCGCACTTTGCACTTGGACTTTGATAAACTTTCCTTCACAATCTGCGGCCGTGGATGGAAATCTGCGGTCCGCACTTTGAGCTTTTGTACCTGATTTTGTCCTTGAGTTCAGATCACTCTTTCTTGAGTTGGATTTCATATTAGTTGCTCATTTTCCAATTAATCCTGCAATTAAACATATTTCATCAGTTTTCGAGAATTTAATTAAATGCTTTTGGACTAAAACAAAAGCTAAAAGGCGCTAATAAGTAGTCAAAATCTCCACTTATCAACTCCCCCAAACTTAAGCTTTTCCTGTACTCAAGAAAATAAGGTAATTCCCACCTCCACAATTTAAGAGCTATTCCAGCTAATCTAAGATGCATCAATCACACATCAATTGGGACCAACAATTACCCTCAACACTTATGAATTATCAACAAGGCAATGATTTGAAGTTTTAAGCACAAATAGTTCTAATGTGACACTTGAGCATCAAGAGTTGTCTTTATTCATCAAGGAAGCTCTCTCTTTCATGTAGGTCATTGTGGATTCCAAACTTCTCCTCCTCTTCTCTCCGTTATCATACCTCACTTAAGAATGTAGCGCTCAATTCAAAGATTTCTGAAAAGTTCGCTTATCTCTCTCAAAAGAATGTCACAAGTACGGCTCTAAGTACCATATGCTTGCCCCTCATGTAAATCACCACTAATGTAAGTTCACTCGACTTGAAATCACGTAAGTTTTTTTAGGAATGTAATGAAGGCTTTTGGACGAAGGTTAGATATGTTGAAATAGAACCGATTCATCTTTCCTTAAGCACTTCATTTTCTCTTTTTGGCTCATGCTTTGCTCTATTTGAGGCATTTTATTTTTCCTTATAGGAACCAGGGAGACTTAACATCACTCTTTCTTTGCCATGATCTTCATTTCTCCTTCTTTGTTTTGCTTTGCATCGTTACTTTTCTTTGAATCCCTTCAACTCTTCAATTTATCACTTTTTTTTTTGCATTTTTCTTTTTGTTCTTCCTTTATTTTTCTTTGCCTTTCCTTTTCTTCATTTCTTTTATTTTTGTGCCTTGATACCTTTTTCCAACTCCTCGTCTATCCCCCCAAACTTATGTTTTAGCCAATTGTTTCTCAAGAGTCTTAAGGAAAACTCGGGTGCCAAGCGAGGGTCACTACAAAACGGGTAAAGTCTTGTAACATGGTTATCAAATGAGAAAGATTTTAGGCTCAAATGGGTTGACTAGGGATAACAACATTGGTGGCTCATGGAAAATTTCAAGCGGGTCAAGGAGAGCCTACAATCACTTCTCAAGCCAAGCAAAACTTAAAATTTTGCCTAGAAACACATTCGGGGCAAGTTCTAGACCATTCGCACGGGTACTTGGACTTGCAACAAAAATATCTCACCTCTCACACAGCTGGATTGTTAAAGAGGATGGAGTCGAGGGTCCACAACAACCATATTCAAGAGTCAAAAGGTCATTAACTAGAGCTATTTCTTTCCAAGAGCTTGTTTTTAATCATAAGCATGTAGTTAAGTGTGTTGGTACCAAGTGAAGCATGCTTGACACTTTGAGGCTAACTCAATTAGGTCCTTTTATTCATTATTACTACTATTTTTACCTAAATACCAAAAATGGACCCAATCCCTTAAGAGGGTTTTCATGCCATCTATCATTGGAAAGAGTCACCCGGTTCACACAAAAACTACCTTTGGAAAGAACCGTGGCATTAGGAAAACCAAAGGCTTATTGTCTACTTAAACATTAAAAGAAACTACAAGATTAAAAATAAGCTATTAAATTAGACATTGACTACTAAGGAAATAAAATAAAGAAGCTATCAAGAAAGCTACTAAAAGCATAAATGAATATACAAAATGAGAGAGAGGGAAAGAGAAAATATACATCAATAGAGAGAGAGAAGAATATGTACATAAAAAATGGAAAAGAAAATGTTATCAGTTATTACAAACCAATGTCAAATATCCAAATATCAAGTAAACTCCACCCCCCGAATAAAAGAAGCATTGTCTCCAATGCTTAACAAATAAGAATAAGGAAGGGTAAGAGTAAACAAGACTCACTATGTGGCCTTGGACATCGATGTGTGGATAGTAGCGTCATCGCCCTCAGGCTCTTCCAACTAGATCTCATCATCCTCTGCTCTGGGAGTAGCTGGGTTGGCGAACATCTATCGCACTGCCTCAGCAGTGTCGGCAACCAGGTTTGGCTCCCCAGACTGGCCAACTGGTGCCTCTAAAGCTGATGGTGCTGCTGGAGTTGTCTCCATTAGCAAATCAAATGGAAGGTCACCATCGGTTGCTATCTTGGTGACCTCTCTCCTCGTCTGTCCACTGATTTCTTGGATGCCTAGGATTTTTTCATCTTCTTTACCTGCTTCCCAAGCTCCTCAATCACTCCTCCATGTGCCACCAAAGTGTCCATGATGGTCTTCTGGTTCTCCAAAATCTTCTTCAAAGTGTCCTCCACTATCGGAGGAAGATGGGGTGTTGGGGTAGATGTCTGTATTGCAACAACACTAGATAAGTCAGACAACTTTGCAGTAGTTGTCTGCTCCAGTTGTTGAGGCTCACCAGTTTCTGGGAGACTCGCAACTTAGAGAGTGGATGTGCAGTCATAGGCACTAGCCTCAGAGTAGAAGTGGAGAGAACTGATGCCGAAGGCCCTGAAGATAGAGGTGGAGGCATGTCAGCTGTATTGGTGGAAGGCCCTGCTGTAGTGGAAGGCATGCCAAATGAATATGTAGCTACCACCGAAGGCTAATCGGACTGGCCCACAGTAGTAGTTGGCTGACCCTTATGCTTCAGGTTCCTTGGGTCCTTCAGAGAATACCAAGTGAAGGGCTTCTTTGCCCGAACCTTCGTGTCAAAGCTCTTCGACTCCACCCACCCGCATCCGTAAGTTACTCAGTGATAGTGATGGGATACGAGTAGGAGCTTTCACCTTGTCTAGGAACCAAGGACATGTTGACCGACATCACGACACCCATATTGATTGGGTACCCGACCATGATCGAGGTGACTAGCACTGCTCGTGGGATCAGTAGATTTGTTTCATTCTGGCATGGGTCTATTTTGTTGTACACAAACATCTGCCATCCCTTTTCCTCAACATTCAGGGTGTTCCATTGAATAGGAACTCCTACTGTGATCCATGGTGGTGGCAGTCCAGAAGCTGCCAGAATCTCAGCTAGCCATGGGCGAGCTGCATCGCCCATAGCCACCTTTTCCAAGTATTGCACTGGATCCACATCCTCCAACCCTAAGTATGTGTTCAGGGTGCTCTGGTAAAATATCACTTTCAAGTTTATCACTTTGTTCCCCTTCTTGATATGCGACACATTGGCGTAAAATTCTCGGACCAAGTGATCTTTGGCATCGACCACAATTTGAGTGAACCATGTCCACCCTTTTCTCTCTCGAAATTGTCTTGACACATTTGGGTTGTATCTATCCAGATCTTTCAACAAAAAGTGTCGCTCAAGAGTGAGCTATCTCTTCGGCCACCACTCTCAAAACTTGTTGAATACAATCAGGCTCACAAACCTATCTTCCCAAACTTCTTTCTTTTTCGACCTCTCAAGGCCAACAACTCTGGTATCACCCCCCGGCCATAATCTGGGATATCATCCTCGTCCAGTGTAGTAGCTAATGCATCGGGGGCATGTGTAGATGAGGTCTATGAACCCTGATTGTCATCTTCTAGACCCTCGGAAATGCTCTCTGAGGTGGAAGGTTCATCTCTGAGCTGATATCTCCCCCAAAGTTGTTGTTGCTGTGATTGAGCATCAGGCTGCTCTTCCACGGAGTTTCCCTCTAATGCTTCCTTAGACGGGACATATCAACTTGATTTAGAGGGCTCTACAACTCTACCTTGCCCTACGGTTGCCTTTTTGGATATAACTTTTTGAATAACGAGTGGTAAGTTACTCTTGCCTCGACCTCAGGAGGGTTCACCCCTCCCCTTTGATGTATCACCACCTCCACGAGGCCTAACCATATTTTGCAATAAGCAGCAACAAGAGTCAATTCTAGTTTAAGTACAAAATAGCAGACAGTTGCAGAACAAACCATTATGCAAGGTAGGGGAAGTGCGGTCCGCACATTTTTGATTGTGGCCGCAGATAGGGTTTTCCAGACCGCACAACTTGAAAGTGCGGCCGCAGTGTCTGTGGTTCTCACAACTTTGAGTGTGAATGTACATCTGAAGTGCGGTCCAAAAAATTTTGGGTGCGGACACACATAGGAACTTCAAAAATGACAGCTCTCTGAAGATAGAGAATTGTTTGATTTGCGGCCGCACACACTTTTCTGCGGCCATAGTTAAATTTTTGTGGACTGCACAATGTCAAGTGCGGTCCGATATATCATTCTACACCAAGTGCCCCATCCTACAGATCTGCAGATCGCACTATTCCTTTTGCGACCGCACAATTTAAAATTCATCGGGCTGTAAACTTAGGGTTTCAATTTTTGCACATAAATTTGACATGGTAGTAGAAATTAAACAATATCAAGAAAATATCCATCCCCCATATAGCAATAGGAGTTTACCCAACATAAATTACAGTCCACATGGTTACCCAACATAAATTACAGTCCACATGGTTATGATTTAAGAGGCAAATGAGTGATTCAATTGAGTGCAATATTTGTGCCTTTGTTTTAATTCTCAGAAAGTGTAAAGTTCTAACAGTAAAGTGAAGGCTACTATTTATACTTAACGGGTTGGGAGAGAGTTAAAGAGATGAGTGCGGCCGCAGAATTTCTTCTGCGGTCCACACTCTTTTACCTGTTATACATTTACCCTTTGATGATTCAGCGGTCCGTACAGTTACGTGTGCAACCGCAAATTTTGGTGCGGACCGCACATTTCCTTGTGCGGCCGCACATTGTATCTGACATGTAAACTTCAGAGAGTGCAATTTTTTATTTCCAGTTGTGAGGTCCGCACAAGAAATGGTCTGCATAAGAATTGTGCGGCCACATATCCCTTCTGTTGTGGCATTCCAAATTGTGCAGTTAATGTGTGGTCCACACTTTTTTCATACTTAGCCAATATTTCTGAGCGCAGTCTTTGAAAATCACACTCATTTCTGCACACACTTCAAAACCAGTTAGCACAAATTAAGACCTATCTAAAGAAGAAGAAGAAATAAAAAAGGGTTGCCTCCCAAGAAGCGCCTGATTTAACGTCGCGGCACGCAGATTACCATCACTTCAAATGAATCACTGTCACCACGTGGCCATCATCAGCTTGTCCCAAATAATGCTTCACCCGATGATCATTGACTCGGAATATCTCACCACTTTTGTTTTTCAAGTCCAATGCACCAAAGGGTGTCACACCCATAATTTCAAAATGACCACTCTATTTGGATTTAAGCTTTCCGAGAAACATCCTCAATCGTGAGTTGAACAGCAAAACAAGATCGCCCACCTTGAATTCCGTATTTCAGACATATTTGTCATGAATATACTTTATTCTTTCTTTGTACAAGGACGAACTTGCATATGCATGGTACCAGAATTTATCTAGTTCATTCAAATGTGCAACCCGCAATGTGGTAGCTGCATCCCAATCAATATTTAACTTCTTCAAAGCCCACATGGCCTTGTGCTCAAGTTCCACCGGAAGATGACAAGCTTTGCCAAACACCACCCAGTACGGAGACATCCTGATAGGCGTTTTGAAAGCAGTCTGATAAGCCCATAGTGCATTAT
This sequence comes from Nicotiana paniculata, assembly GCA_005239505.1. Classification (NCBI taxonomy): domain Eukaryota; kingdom Viridiplantae; phylum Streptophyta; class Magnoliopsida; order Solanales; family Solanaceae; genus Nicotiana; species Nicotiana paniculata. The sequence goes on along the minus strand of ML305812.1, from coordinate 58,849 downwards.
CAAGCTTCTTTGACCAATCTGTCCAGTTAGCATTCACTGACTTGGATAAAATACTCTTGATCTCCCGGTTGGAGACTTCCACTTGTCCGCTTGCTTGAGGGTTATAAGGAGTCATAACTTTATGAGTGACACCATACTTGCTAAGCAAGGTGTCAAAATCTTTGTTGCAAAAATGCGACCCCTCATCGCTTATGATAGCCTGTGGAGTACCAAACCTTTTAAAGATGTTCTTTTTAAAAAAATGCCACCACAATTCTTGCTTCGTTGTTGGGTAGAGCAAAAATCTCAACCTATTTTGACACATAATCCATCGTTACCAAAATTTAGGTGTTTCCACAAGAGATTACAAAAGATCCCATGAAGTCAATACCCCATACATCAAAAATATCAATCTCCACGATGGTGAGGGCATTTCATTTTTTTTGAGATTTCACCGGCCCTTTGACATTCATTACAACGCTTGTCTAGATCACTTGCATCCTTGTAGATAGTAGGCCAATAGAATCCACAAATTAACACTTTGGCCGCCATTATTGCTCCACCATGGTGATCACCATATCGTGAAGAATGACAAGTCCCAAGAATTTTAACTTGTTCCTCCTCCGGCACAATTCTTCTAATCACGCCATCAGTACAAATCTGGAGGAGGTACGATTTATCCTAATAATGTCTTGACAATCCCGTTTTAGTTTCTTTCTTTGGTTTGAAGAGAACTCATGTGGGATAATACCACTCACAAGATAATTTTCTAGATCAGCGAACCATGGTATCTCAGTCATTGAAATGGCTAGGAGTTTCTCATCGTGGAAGGAGTCATTGATTTCAAGGCCATCATGCGGCTTCCCTTCCTCCTCCAAACGAGACAAGTGGTTAGCCACTTGGTTTTCACTTCCTTTGCGGTCTTGGATGTCTATATCTAACTCTTGCAATAAAAGCACCCATCTCATCAACCGAGCCTTTGAATATTTCTTGCTGATAAGGTACCGAAGTGCCACGTGATCCGCGTGGAAATCACCTTTGTACCCATAAAGTACGGGCTGGAATTCTCCGTAGTAAAAAAAATAGCAAGGAGCTATTTTTCGGTCACAGTGTAATTGACTTGGGAATCATTCTTGGTCTTACTAGAATAATAGACTGGATGAAAGATCTTGTTCATACATTTCCCCAAAACTGCTCCAACTACCACATTACTAGCATCACACATGAGCTCAAAAGCCAAGCTCCAATTCGGGGTGATGATAATGGGAGTAGTTGTAAACTTGAACTTGAGAAATTCAAATGCTCTCATGCAATCATCATTGAAGTGACATTTGGCATCTTTCTCCAAAAGCTTACACACGGGGTTCACCACTTCGGAAAAATCCTTGATAAAATGCCGGTAGAACCCCACATGACCCAAAAGACTCCTCACTCATTTCACGGATGTTCGAGGTGAAAGTTTAAAAATTACCTCTATTTTCACCTTGTCGACCTCAATCCCCTTCTTTGAAATCTTGTGGCAATGGACAATACCCTCCTCGACGATGAAATGGCATTTCTCCCAATTTAATATCAAGTTCGTCTCTTCAGACCTTGCCAATACCTTATCCAAATTTTCCAAGAAATCATCAAAGGAATCCCCGACTATCAAAAAGTCATCCATGAAGACTTCAAGGTAATCCTCTACCATATCTGTAAAGATTGCTATCATATACCGTTAGAAAGTTGTCGCTGCATTGCATAAGGAGAATGGCATCCGCTTGAACGCGAAAGTGCCATAGGGACAAGTGAGAGTTGTTTTCTCTTGATGTTCTGGGGCAATAAGGATTTGATTGTATCCCGAATACCCATCTAGAAAGCAATAGAATGCCTGTCGGCCAATCGATCAAGCATTTGGTAAAGAAAGGGAAGTGGGAAATGGTCTTTCCTTATGACTTTGTTTAGCTTCCGATAGTACATGCACACTCTCCACCCGGTCACCGTTCTTGTTGGAATAAACTCATTTTTATCATTGGTGACCACAATTATGCCCTCCTTCTCCAGAACACATTGCACCGGAGAAGTCCACGAACTATCGGAAATGGGGTAGACAACCCCGGCATCCAACCACTTTATGATCTCCTTTTTTACCACCTCTTAAATTGCTTCATTTAGTTTCCTTTGATGTTCAATGGAGGGTTTGGCATCCTCCTCTAAATTCATCTTGTGCATGAAAACTGTGGGGCTTATTCCCTAAATATCCGACCAATGTCCATCCAATAGATTTCTTCCTCTTTTGTAGCACCGCCAATGTAGAGTCTACCTACACGTCAGTCAAGCAAGAGAAAAGAATAACCAGTAAAGTAGAACAAGGGCCAAGGAATTCATAACTGAGATGCGGAGGAAATGGCTTCAACTCCAAAATGGGAGGTTCCTCGATTGAGGGTTTTGTTGGAGGAGTCTTCCGAGTTTCAAGATCCAAGGACAATTTGCAGGGTTCATAAGTGTATGACCCCATTCCTTTCAATGAGTTCACACATTCCACGAAGCCATCCATCTTGTCATCATCAAGGTTAAGCAAGACGGCCTCTAATGTATTATCAACATTCATCATGGAACTAGTATCATCAATAATCACATCGGTCTCCAAGTCCACAAACTAACACACTTCATTGCTATTTCGTTGCCTCATAGATTTGCACACATGGAACAACACCTTTTCATCACCCAACTGGAAAGTGAGTTCACCGCCTTCCACATCACAGGATCCTTCCCCATAGCAAGGAAAGATCTACCAAGAATAATCGACACCTCATAGTCCACTTCACAATCAAGAATCACAAAATCCACCATGAGAATGAACTTGTCAACTCGAACCAATACATCTTCAATCACCCCCAATGGTCTCTTCATTAGACGACCGGCCATTTGTAATCTCATAGATGTGGGTCTTGGTTGCCCAATTCCCAATGTATTGAAAACTGAATAGGGTATCAAGTTGATAATTGCCCCAAGATCACAAAGAGCCTTTGCAAATTTGGCACTTCCAATGGTACAAGGAATAGTAAAAGCATCGAGATCTTCTAACTTTGGAGCCATCGAATGCACAATTGCACTCACTTGGTTAGTGACTTTGATAGTTTCAAAATTCAATGGTCTCTTCTTTTTCACTAAGTCTTTCATAAACTTAGCATATCAGGGCATTTTTCCAAAGATTCAACCAAAGGAACATTTATAGAGTAAATCGTCATCATATCAATGAACTTCTTGAATTGATTCTCGCCATTTTTCTTGGAAAGCCTTTGAGTATAGGGAGGAGGTGGCTTAGGCAATGGTTCCTTAGCTCTTTGCACTAACAATTTCGGTATGTCAATCACATGATCCCTAGGCGGGTTCACATCCTCTTGAGTCTCCTCCACCGTGTCATCAATATAAATCCGCGCTTCATCATTTTCTTGCACATCATTGTTTGGGATCTACTCTTCTTCTACCACTTGCTCATCATCCACAAGTTGCCTTTGACTTGAGGTAGGTGAATTCCCACCTTTTCCACTTCTTGTATTTACGGCCATGGCATGTACCATAGTTCCCCCACCCTTTGGGTTCACCATCGTATCACTTGGTAGTTCCCCCTTAGGACATGAATTCAAAGCTTGATAGATTTGACCTATTTGCACGTCTAAGTTACGGATCAATGTATTGTGTAAAGCAAGTTGGGCATCAGAATCAACATTCTTCTCCATCATTTGCTTGAACATGTTTTCAATGCAACCCATTTCATTGTTGGAGGAACTAGGAGGTACATCGGGGGCCTTTGAAAACCCAACCCCTGATTTCCTTGATTGTTGTTCCACCCTCCTTGGTTGTTGCCTTCCCAATTGCCTTGATTGTTATTATTTTTCCAATTTCCTTGGTTGTTACTTCCATTCCAATTGCCTTGATTGTTCCCGCCATTCCAATTACCTTGGTTGCTAGAATTCCAATTGCCTTGATTGTTTGAAGGTCTCCATTTTTGTTGACTAGGTCCTTGGTATTTATTTCTTTTCTCTTGAAATTTGTTCACATATTGGACCTCTTTATATTGATCAGTGTAAGAATATCCTTGATCATACCCACCGTCATATTGCACAAAATTGTCCACTCTTTGTTGCACTTGTGGACTTTTTGTTCTTCTCTTGTTTACCATCATATTGACTCACTCCATAACATTGACTTGCCTCGGTTTTTGAACTTGTTGAAGTTAAGACTTTGCCAATTGGTTCATGGTAGTTTTCAACTCGGCAATGGCTTGCCCATGGCCATGTAACTCTTTATGAAGAAGACTCACATTTGGATCACCTTGTGGAACATTGGCTCTAGATTGCCATGCCGATGAAATATCTGCCATCGCATCCAAAATATCACATGCCTCCACATAAGGCGTAGTCATGAAGTTCCCACCGGCAAGTTGATTCAATACACATTGGTAAAGTTTGTTGAATCATGTTCTCCATCATATCATTGTTGGGGCACTCTTTCACTATTGTTCTATATCTTTCCCATATCTCGTGTAGAGGTTCATTATGCTCTTGTTTGAATGCTAGAATTTCATCCTGAAGAATAGCCATGTGCCTGGGAGAGAAGTACTTTGAAATGAATTTCACCGCAAGTTCATCCCACGTCCGAATGGATTATTTGGCAAATGTTCCAACCAATCTAAAGCATTCTCCCGTAGAGAGAAGGGAAAAAGCCTTAGCCTCAAAGCATCCTCGGAGACATTTGTTTATTTGTTTCCCCAACACGTATCAGCAAACCCCTTTAAGTGTTTATATGCATTTTGACCCGGTGCCATGTGAAGAACCTTGTTGCTCGAGAAAAGTGAGCATCATATTGGTTAAGGCGAGCAATTTCTTGTTAGCCAAGTTTTCTTAGACTATGTCTCTCTTTCTCAATTAGAGACCAAGTCAAATAGGTATGAACTAATGTTTGCAACCATTAATTCTACAATTAAAAGCAAGAACAAGGCTAAATAATAAATACCCAACCATAAATAAGCTATAAATTAAACACCCATTAGGTTTACACACTAGGGTTGGGTCACAACCTTAGTAAAAATCAAGCTACTCATAGTGTGTGTAGAAGAAAACAAAGAAGACAAAATGATAAAACTCATATGGGAAGATTAAAATATAAAGACCCAATGTTAAATCACCAAAATAAGCTAATGTAGCCTAAAAAGCAAATGAAAATGGCTACAACACTTTGAATATTCAAACTTAACCTAATTTCGTGTAATTATTCTATTTATACAAAGCTAGAATTTTTCGGACAAAAATGCCCTTTCAGAGGTTCTGCGGCCGCACAATTCCATGTGCAGTCCGCACTTTGCTTCAGTCTTGACAGGATTTGAATTTTCGGCCGCACAATTCTGGACCCTGGTCGTATCTTTCTTATTCTGTGATCCTCACATTTCTGAGTGCGGCCGCAAATAGGGCTCTTCTGCGTACCGCACATTTCTGAGTGCGACCGCATAGTTGACTTCTGCGGCTGCACAATAATTGTGCGGTCCACACTTCCTTTTATCTTGGAATGAGAACTATATGAACTTCTGATCTTGCTTAGCTTCTAGGGCCGCACATTTCATGTGCAGAACCGTACTTTGCACTTGGATTCTGATAAACTTTCCTTCACAATCTGCGGTCACAAATGGAAATCTGTGGTCCGCACTTTGAGCTTTTGTGCCTGATTTTGTCCATGAGTTTAGATCACTTCTTCTTGGGTTGGATTTCATGTTACTGGCTCATTTTCTAATTACTCCTGCAATTAAGCATATTTCATCAGTTTTCGGGAATATAATTAAACGCTTTTGGTTTAAAACGAAAGCTAAAAGGTGCTAACAGAGGCGATGGCTTGAGTTATTGAAAGATTATGATATTAACATTCTATACCATCCGGGGAAAGCTAATGTTGTATCATATGCCTTAAGTCGCCGATCTATGGGTAGCTTAGCACATGTAGAGGCCGAGAAAAGACAATTAACTAGAGAGATTCATCAATTGGCTTGTTTGGGGGTTCGATTAGTAGATTCTGATGATGGTGGGGTTGTACTCCAAAAAACTGCAAAATCATCTCTCATAGCTGAGTCAAGGAAAGTAAGTACGAGTACCCAAAGTTGGTCGAGTTGAGAGCGAGAGTTCCGCAGCAGAAGAACCCATTTTTAGAGCTTAAGGGAGATGGGGTTCTCAGATATAGGGTCGCTTGTGTGTTCCAGATGTAGCAAGACTACTAGAAAGGATTATATCAGAGGCACATTATTAATGGTACTCCATTCATCCTGTGTCGACGAAGATGTATCATGGCATTAAGGATGTGTACTGGTGGAATGATATGAAGAAGAACATTGTTGAGTTTGTCGCCCAGTGTCCTAGTTGCCAGCAGGTGAAGGTAGAGCACCGAAGCCCGGAGGGCTAATGTAGATTATAGAGATCCCGGCGTGGAAATGGGAGGCGATAAATATGGACTTCATCACAGGTTTTCCTCGTTCTCATCATAAGTTCGATTCTATATGGGTGGTAATCGGTAGGCTCGCGAAATCAGCCCATTTCCTACCAGTCATATCTACACATACAACCAAAGATTATGCGAAGTTATATTAAGGAGATAGTGTGGCTACATAGAGTACCGATATCTATTATATCTGACTGTGGGACCCAATTTACACCACATTCTGAAGGTCGTTTTAGAGAGGTCTAGGGACTCAGCATAGCTTTTCATCCACAGACTGGTGGACAAACTGAGCGCACAATTCAGATGCTCGAGGATATGTTACGAACATGTGTGTTGGATTTTAAAAGAAGTTGGGACGATTATCTACCTCTTAACGACTTTGCATATAATAACAGTTACCACTCCAGTATCTAGATGGCTCCACACGAGTCTTTGTATGGGCGTAAGTGTAGATCTCCTATAGGGTGGTTTGATATTGGAGAATCTGGGTTACATGGGCCAGAGTTGATTCAGTAGGCCGTAGAGAAGGTAAAGCTTATCCAAGAGCGACTGTTGACAGCCATATTTGTTATAAGTCATATTTTGATGTGTGGCTACGAGACTTAGAGTTCGGGGTTGATGATTGGGTGTTCTTAAAATTGTCGGCCATGAAGTGTGTGATGAGGTTTGGAAAGAAAGTCAAGCTTAGCCCACGATATATTGGGCCTTATAGGATTATTTGGAGAGTGGGGAAAGTAGATTATGAGTTAGGATTGCCCTCAGAATTAGAGTCTGTCCATTCAGTTTTTCACGTATCTATGCTACAGAAGTGCATTGGCGATCCTACACAAGTGGTGCCCACGGATGATGTACATATTACGAGGACTTGTCATATGAGGAAATTCTAGTTTCCATCCTACATCGACAAATCCGCAAGCTACGAAATAAGGAGGTAGCCTCTGTGAAGGTTTTATGGAGAAGCAACAATGTGGAAGAGAAGACATGGGAAGCGGAGGAAGAAATGAAGTCTAAATAATCCCACATATTTCAAACTGAAGATATGGTTTGAGATGGGATACATCAGCACAACTCTATTTAGGTTAGTAGATCATCAGGTAAGCTCTTATTTTTGACTTTCAGTATTTATGATTGACGGCCGTGTGAGACCAAGTGTTGCTATTTATAGACATCGGCCATGTGTGGCATGTATAGTATGTTTTCTAGATGCGTGCAGGTTGATTTTAGTCTAGTGTACGGAGGAGACTCTGGCAAAATTTTCCAAGGTCTCTAAGAGTAAATATTCGAGGATGAATGTTCCCAAGGGGGGGGGGGTGATGTTACACCCTATATTTTCAAAAGTGCATCGTAAGCAAACTAACGTAGGACCAAAAATGAGATCATCTTTGAAAGTATATAAAGTAAATTAATCATGTTACCTCGCAGGTTACAAATATTGAATATCGTGAACAATAAGTACAAAGAGGGTTGGAAGGTTCAGAAGCTAAAGGAATTAAAGAAAACAATGTTTCGTCAAAAGTCGACAAGTTGGGAATGTTATAACATGTACTTTTGGGGTGAGACTAGGGGGCTTAACATGATAAGGAGTTTATTTTAGGAGTTATGTTAGTCGTATGATAGTCGTGTGTTATGTTTTGAAGTCAAGCGAGTTCTGGAACAAAAGTCGATGAAAGTCATCACAAGTTACGTTCATAAGTTTCACTGAAACTTTGGGTCAAATGTAACTATAATTTTCTCCCAATATACTTAGATTTATGGGGTTTTACACCCATCAAATTGAAGATATATGAGTCTATTTTCTAATGCATTAAACCGTTTGTCAATAAGACATCAGTAGAGAGATATGGGCATTTTTGGGAGACTGTCTAGACTGTTAGGTCAAGTAGGTGTGTCACCCACTTGCTTAAATGAGAGTCCAAAAATGAGCCAGTTCGGGTCGTCCAAAGGAATTTTCAAGTCCCATTTCCTTCATATATTATACTGATAATAGGGCATAATAACCAGACATAAGCTCTGCAAAAATCCTCCCAAACATTGCCCACAAACCCTAATTGATTCTCTCTCCCTTTCAAGTTCTAATTTGAGGTAAAACCTAGAGTTTGAAGAACCAAGATAGGAGCTGAGTTATCCAAAAAATAAGTTAAGTTTACTGCTCTCTTTCATCCATTTTTTTCTGTTGTAAATTCATGGTAAGTCGTTCTATATTTGTAAGAACTCATAGGACGGTGATTGAAAGCTGTGAGTTCGAGTTATTCACTTGTAGCAGACTGTTTTGTCTTGTTGTTGTGCTGCGTATTTTACTAATATTTTGTGGATTTTTGGAGGATTAAGGGTGTGGAGAAACACCACATAAATGCAGGGTGGTGGGCTGGTTGTTTGTCGTAACATTTTTGGGCTGTTTGACAATACTACAATGGTCATTTTGTGTATGAAGAGGTTGGGTGTGTTGGGCTGTTTTGTAGTATTTTATGGTGTATATAAGGTTGGAAAATACTATATATATATTGTTATTATTGTGTTCTTATGTTGTTGGTGTTATCTTGAATTTGGAGGAAGTAAGGATTATAGGGGAGATGCTGCCCATTTTAATACAAAATAAGCTTGTCGTTCATTGTGCGATAGTTGTACCTTTCGTAACTTAACGATAGTATTATTATCGTTGTTGTAGATTAAAATGCGAAGAGGAGATTTCAACTTGGTGATTGGAAATATTGTGATAAGGTATGTTAAGGCTAAGCTCTTCCTTCATTTTGACATGATCTCGTACTACATGTGTTTGATAACGAGGCATAAAGAGAAGTTCATACTCCCGAATTTATATGCATTACCCTAGTCTCATAAGCTACAGTATTCTCCCTTATGGGGAATTTATATTCAATTGAGTATTGTCTTCTTCCAGTCAAGAGAGAAGAGGGTATATATATATATATATACAGTACTTTCACAACCATTGAGCTATAATCAGTGGGCAGGCCTCTATTGGGAAACCTATGATCAGATCGTAAGTTATACACTGAGCCTACTATGGCTGAGCGCCTATGAGTGCGCCTAGAATGGTCGAGATATAGATCCTAGTATGTCCGAGCACGTATGAGCGATCTTACTACGGCCGAGCAGTTACACGTACTGAGCCTTATAGGGCCGAACATTTATTTGACTTACTATATTGAGAGAGTTGAGTCAGTATCAACATGTAAGTATATCTCCAGATTATCTGTGACTCCCAGTTACTTTCAGTTATTATATTATCAGTTCACTTTTAGCTTTTAGTTATTTTATTTGCATACATACTCGGTACATTATTTCATTCTTACGTCCCTTTTTTGGGGATACTGCATTTCATGTGTGCAGGTTCAGATAGACAGACATGTAGACCTCCTCAGTAGGTGAGTTCAGCCTGATCAGTAAGTTCCACATCCTTCGGAGTTGCCGGGTCTAGGGTTTTGTGTACATCTTCTGTATGTATGCATATATGTTGGGTAGGTTAATGCCTTGTTCCAATCATAATACATCCACCAGTAGAGGCTTGTCGACATATCTTGTCAGTTAGTGCAGTATGTTGGGCTTGTAGGCCTTGTATGCATATTTTGTTGGTTTGTCAATTGTAGTAGTTATAACGGCCTTATCGGCCCAGCTTTATATTGATGATTAGGGTTGCGCTCCCAGAGTTTGAGGCGTGATAAACTTGGTGTGAACGCTAGTTTCCATTAAGTTTTATATTTTGCTTCGCAAATTGTCTTGCAATGTGGCCCCATGGCCAAATTATGACATTATGTTCGGAGTCCCCTAGTCAAAAGTTAGTACGCTAGGTTAGGTGAGGCACCGGGTGCCGGTCTCGCCCCCCAGGTTCAGGGCGTGACAACTTACCTTAAAATCATTTTTTTCGTATAGTTTGTTTATTCTACGTCATTTAGTCACTAAATCAAGTGAAAAAAGAGATTTCTTTTATTATATAGAGAGGAAGTGTGTGAACTACGTACTTTTTTCTTCTTATGTATCATTTTGAATTACAAAGTTTTGGATAAGTTAAGTTCGATTATTGGTGACTTCAACTCTGTGTTAACTGTGGAGGACAAAATTAGAGGAAATCCTATTTCTTAGGATGAAGTGATAGATTTTAATAATTGTATAGAAGCATGTCATCTGATAGATTTACCTAATCAAGGGTATAGGTACTCTTGAAATGATAGACACAATGATCAAAGGATCTATTCCAAGATAGATTGGGCATTCATTAATAGTGAATGGCTTGATTTAATGCCTGAATGTAAAAGCAGTGTTTCTTCCTGAAGGTATTAATGATCATTGTAAAATGAAAGTTGTACTGAACAATAAGAGGCCTAGAGGTAGGAAATCATTCAAGTTCTGCAATGTCTGGGCTCAACATCTACAATTCCTTGAGTAGGTTGAGAGGGGTTGGAACACAGAGATAGAAGGTTTCAAGATGCTGAAGGTGCTGAGAAAACTGAAGCTACCGAAGAATGTTTTGAGAGGTATAAACAAGAATTCCTCCAAGAATATTAAATCTGAAGCTAAGGAGGATAGGGATGCTCTACTACAAATCCAGAAGCAGCTATAACTAAATCCAGAAGACTTAAATTTGCAGCGGGAAGAGCATCAGAAATACCAAAACTTCTGGCGCTCCTCTTATCTAGCTGAAGTCTATTTGCAACAAAAAAAAGTAAAGCTATATGGATAAAGTTAGCGAATGGTAATACGAGGTACTTTTTTTCAATCATCAAACATAAGAGACTTTATCAGGCAATTACTCAATTGAAGGATGAACATGATGTATAGCAAACTGATCCAGAGAGTATAGCTCCATTATTTGTCACATACTATGAGGAAATATTGGGCAAGAAAGAAAGTAGTAGAACTAAAGTTGCTGAAGCATTCATGAAGAATGGACTTATATTAACAACTGCACAACAAGTGGACCTACTGAAACTATTTGATGGGAAAGATGTGAAAGGTACTATGTTCCAAAGATAGTAATAAGCGCCCAACGCCTGCTGGATATGGCAGTGGCTTTTTTAAATCATCTTGGTCTATTATAGGGGAAGAGGTTACTGAAGCAGTTCTGGAGTTTTTCAAGAAAGCTAAGTTGCTGAAACAGTTGAATTCCACATGTATTTCTCTAATTCCAAACTAAACAACCCAAAGTATGCAAGCTAATTCCAGCCTATATACCGTTGCAATGTTCTATGAAAGTGCATTTCAAAGATGTTGTGTGGTAGGTTGAAAGTTGTTGTCCAACATCCGGCGGCTAATAATTAATCAACATTTGTGTCTGGAAGATCTATGCTCCATAATGTATTTATCTATCATGATATATTAAGGAACTATAATAGGAAGTATACTCTTAGATTCCTTATGAAAATAGACTTGAGGAAAGCATATGATTTGGTAAACTGGGAATTCTTAGAAGAGATCATGATTGGAAATGGTTTTCCAACCAAACTCACAAAGTTGATTATGGCTTGTGCATCATCTACTAAGTTATCGATCAATGTTAATGTAGATAATCATGATTTCTTTGAGGGGAAAAGAGGTCTTAGACAAGGTAATCCTATTTCACCTCTACTATTTGTGCTTGTTATGGAATATCTTTCCAAGATTTGAAAAGTATGAGTGCCTTACCAGATTTCAAATTCCATCCTATGTGCAAGCAACTGAAACTGATACATCTAATATTGGGTGATGAATTAATGATGTTTTACAAAAGGGGAACTGGTTCTGTAAATAGAGTCCTAGAGGCCCTAGCACATTTCAGTAGGGTATCAGGATTGGTGGCCAATATGGAAAAATCTAGCTTATTTCTGGCAAGCATTGATGATAAAATGAAAGAAGCTCTTCTAAGTAGTACTGATTTTTCCCTAGGTACATTTCCAATAAATTACCTTGGTTTACCATTGTCACCTAAGAAGTGGAGCAAGCTAGAATGCTATCAGCTTGTTAAGAAGATAACTAGCAAAATTAAGTTCAGTTATGCTAAGCAGTTATCCTATGTAGGGAGGCTCCAAGTGGTTAATGCATTGCTATTTTTCATTCATATCTTCGAGGGGGGAAATATCTATATTACCTCAGATCATTATGAAGGAAGTTACTAAGAAGTGTAGGGAGTATTTGTAAGGTGGATCAGGTGAGAAAAAGAAGCTATCATTGGTAGCTTGGGAAAAGTGTGCTTGCCAAAGAAGTATGGAGGACTAAATATTAAAAGTTATAGGAATTGGAATAAAGATCTAGTTGGAAAACTATTATGGCAACTGGTCGTGAAAAAGGACTCTCTATTGGTCAGATGGGTTCATGGAATCTATTTGAAGTATGATTCCAATATTTGGACTCACAGAGTTCCACATGATTGTAGTCGGTATTGGAGAAAGATAAATTCTCTAAAAAAGGGGATGAAGAGCTGGTATCCAAGAGATAAATACAAGCTGAGTTCCAGTGAGAACTATCACAAGGAGTTATATAGTCATTATAGGTCCTCACAGGAGACTGCTAACAACTGATCTTATTTGGAATGCAGTAGCTCAACCTAAACATAATATTATCTTGTGGCTTGCTACTCAAGAAAGTCTGTTTGTGTTTTTGGACTGTCTCCAATTAATTCGAGACAACCTAATGCACTAGGCAGGAGTTCAAATGCAACCAGAGATATAAAAAGAGTTTTTTACATAATAAAAAGGAAGAAATGACAACAGGTAAAGAAGGAAGTTGTATTTGCATGATGGGCAACAATAGTATACCATAATTTGAAGGCTAGGAACTGAAAAAATTCCAGGAGTATAAATGTAAATGTTGAGAGTATTGTAACACAGATTAAAAAAAGAGTTGAAAATAGGATTGACTTGATTAAATAGTTTAGGAAAGGGTAGAGATGCAATGTGTTGTTTCAGAGATTGTTGTGTAATCAGTAGTTGCTCTGAGACCTAATTGTTTGCACGTAAAATGATACAGTTGATTTTGTTGCGTGGTTTATAGACAAGCAAACTGATTTGATCCCAAAATGATAAATAAATTAAACGAAAAATAAGACTTAGCATTAAAATCAAAAGAAATAACAAGCCTGGCTCCGGGATCAATGCTTCCAAGGACAGCAGCGTTAGCACCATCATACCTAAACATCTGAACACTGCCTACGACTTCCAAGAGAAGTTCCCCACTTCAAACCCCTCAAATTTAGGTTGTTGGTAAATATCCTTCTTCGATTCGTCCTTCTAGTATTCCTGTTGTGAAGGAGGATTGTGATTGCCACACCCTAAATATCATTGCTCCTGACCCGGTGGAGTGGGTAACCTTCACTAAGAGGGGTTTTGCGTACGTTTATACGTACCTCTTCACTTTGGGTCCATTCTCATTAAGCGGAGGATTTGACCTCGTGATCTTGAAATTCTACCACCGGTATCAAGTCTACTTGGCCCAAATAGGCCCCTCTGTGTGGCGAATGATGGCTAGTCTGCAGCAGTTGTGCTTGGAAATGAGGGAGCCCCTAACCTTGGCACAGATGATGAACCTCTAATCCCCTAAAATCTTTTGTGGGGGAGTGATAAACTTCACCAAGTGTGTCCACCATGCTTTTCTTACCAGCATGTATGATGACAATGACTATGGATGGATGGAGCGGTTTGTCGTCATTGCTACCAGAGATATCATCCCAGCCACAACTCATCTTTCCCTGAATCCTCGAATCATTCACGTAAGTTCAAAATCTACCTTTTTCTCCGAAAAAGGTTGTTCCATGTCATTTCTAACCATTTTTCTTTTGCTACTTTAGCTACTCGGTGGACATTACCAAGGGTTGAAGTCCTGGACCGATGGGTTCAGAAGATTCTGGACATCACTATGCCAGAGACTCGCAGGTGGAAGGAGTTGGTCCTCAAATACGGGTGAAAGACCAAGAACCACGGTAAACTGACTCTTCCTTCATTCCACTTTTATACATAAGAAAAGTTGCTAACCCTGCCTTTTTATTTAATTCAGGGCTCCCGAAGGGTTCTGTTTCCTGCCCTGAAGAGGATGTTTTGGCCAATCCCACAGAGGCTATGAGGTTGTTGTAGGAAGATATCACTTGGTCTGGTGCCCTCGGGTCTACTTTCGGTGTAGGTTCTTCCTCTCGGAGTTCCCGGTTAGAGAACAAGCACCCAAAAAGGCGGCATTCTTCCTCAACCGGGGGTAAAATTAAGAAAGTAAAGAAATACACACCCGAGCCAATTGCAACCACTGTGGTTATGACGATGACGATGAATCTAGTGATGAAGAGTCTTCCCTCCAAAAGAGAAAACGATCTTCATCATCTCAACAAAATGCTCAGTCTAGGAAGCTTAAAACCCCAACCGAGGGCGAGGTCTGAGCGCTCTAGAGTGAAATGGATTTGGTGGAGAATTCTGATTCTCCCTTTCCGGTCCCAGTTGTTGCTTTTGGTCCTATGGGGTCGGATACCGGGCCTCTTCTGCCTTTGGTTGGTCAGCAACCAACAATTAGCACTACCTCAGCCGCGGCAGCTTCTTAACCTACTACACTATCAGCTTCATCTTCGTCCACACCAGTTGTGCCTTCATCACCAGCAACTACTACATCTCCTCACCCGGGCGCAGATGCCCGAGAGGAGGATGTACCTCCTCCCCAGTCCCCTGACCATAAGAATCTGGGGAACAACTATTCACCCCCTTTCTACAGGTCCTTAAGGGAGGAGAAGCATTTCTCTCTCGGTCTCAAAAGAGTCGCACCTTTTATCTAGGCCGGTGGAACTCGTAAATTATCTAAAATTGCTGACTTCAGAAAATGATGAGAAGAAAATATACTTTCTTTCAGGGGGAGTTTATGTTGAATAAATCCACGCACAATGCAACAACGGTACCGTACTTATTTTTTTACTGCTTATTTTCTATTCGTCTTGTTATAACAGGGTTCTTAACTTTGATCTTTGTTTCGCAGGCCAACTTCTTTGCTTCTGAGGGCCTTCAAAAAGTTATCCTTGACAAAGAGGGACTTATTGCCAAGTGGGATCAACTGTTGGCTGAGAGGAATCAACTCGTCGCGTCTCCCGGTGCTAGAGGCGAAGGTTGCTGAAGCCGCCGAGATTGAGGCTCGGTTGCAACAGAGTAAGCAGGGTGTGATGGCTCATAATCAAGAAGCCACTCATCTACATTGACAACTTCAGTGTACAAAGGCTAGGTGGGCTGAATCTCAAGATTATGCTCTTGGATCTACCGAGCTTGAGTCTGCCTCCATTGAACAAGCAAATAATTTAGAGGCAACTTTGAACTCCAAAGCTGAAGAGGCTGCTGCTGTCGAGGAGAAGCGGACCCAGATGGAAGATAGGTATATGAATATCATGGAACAATTTGTGATCTCGATCTAAGACTCAGTGCCAAGAGATCCGAGCGGGATGGCCTTTTGACCGAGGTTGATAGGCTTAAAGCAAAATTTCAGCACCAAGGAGATTCCCTCCTTATTGAAAAAACATACTCTATGTACCATATGAGGAGGAAAACCTTGGAAGAGGCCAAAGTAGGAGTTATTGATATCGATGATGAGATCGCCAAAGGCCTAAACACTGGAGTTAACTACTCGAGAACGTGTCCAGCCTCATCCTGATGCAACCGACTCTTCTAGTGATAGTTTTTAGTTTCCGAGAAACAAGGAGGAACTTGAAGAGAACAACGATTAAGGCCAAGATCATGAACAGGCGGCAGATCTGCCTACTTCTCTCGGGGGTGTAGATGCCTCTCTTCCTCTGAGTTCTAGTGGCAACGAAGTTTAACCATTTTGCTTTCTTTTATTTTATTGTTTCCTTTTGTATTTTTGTACTTATGCCGATTGGCATGTTTGACAAATAAAAAGGACCTTTTGTTTAATCATTGCACAAAGTTCATTCTTATTGAATTAAGTAATTTTTCAGGTGCGTTTTCTTCCAATAGCTTTTGGGTTCCGAGCATAAACTTTTTCGGTACCAAACCTTTACTCTAAGTGTTTCATAGGAGAGGACCCTCTTATGTTTACGGTGATATTGAAGAGGACATCTCATGTTCATTCCGGCACTAACATTTGAAGTTTTCAGTTAACTTCCAAATGATAAAGTCAGTTCATCGTTTGGACGAGAAACAAGACAAAAATAAAAGGACTTTATTTTTATTCCTTTTATCTTCAAAGTAGATAAGCATTTGTTTAATTAAAAAATAAATTGTCAATACATGTGTCTAGCTTGTACAACTAATTTCTACGGGGCTAACTGTGCAGTCCACGATCCCGATAAGACATTATTGCTCTCAGATCCAGCAGTCCCGATTTTCGTGGCAATCATGTTTTTGAATTCTCGTACTATTCTCCCCTAGTGTTCGAATGCAAAATATGTGATTTGGAACACTGAAATTCTTGCTCCTCTAAGGAAAACACTTTTGAATGGTTGAATAATCTTTGGCTCGATGGCAAGCTTCATTTCCCGTTAGGAACTTTGCCATCGAACCAAAGATTATTTAGCCATCCCATAGTGGCTTGTTGTTTCAATGCCTTGTCATTTAAAGGTCTTAACTCTGATAATGACCTTTCTCCTTCATAGTATGCTTTATGTTGCTGCCTCGTTAAAAAGCTTGCCAGAAAAACCTAATTAGGACAAAAACCGGTCGAAGGAAAAAAAATGCAGCATATACTTTCAGTATAAGATGGATCCATCAACAGTAATACCTTTTGAGGTAAGTCACATTCCAGTTGCTCGGAAATTTGACTCGATCTTGGTTCTCTAATTCGTATGACTCCTTTCGGATGATAGTTGATACCCGATAAGGGCCTTCCCATATCGGACCTAGTTTTCCCGCGTTGATCTACCGGAAGTAGCGCAAGGTTGGTTCTCCTACTTCCGTCGGGATCAGAGCTTCTGCATCGTATACGAGAGAGAAAGGTGTCTCCCCCGTACTTGATTTTGTCGTCGTCTAGTATGCCCATAACACGCCAAGTAACTCTTCGAGCCACTTGCCCTTGGCTGCTTCCAACCTCTTTTTGAGGTTTTGAATAATCACCTTATTGGTTGATTCCGCCTGCCCATTTGCGCTTGGATGGTATGGTGAAGATGTAATTCTTTTGATTTTTAGGTCTTCAAGAAATTTTGTGTTTTTGCAACCTACAAAATGTGGTCCGTGGTTGTAGGCAATCTCCTTCGATATTCCGAACCGACAAATTATGTTTTTTCACCAGAAGTCGACCACTTGGTAAGGACCTTCCTCAACCCATTTAGTGAAGTAAATAGTTAAAACTGAAGGAAATATTACCTCTCCGGGACTCGGTGGCAGCGGACCAAATATATCCACCCCACATTTCATGAATGACTATGCGAACAATTGGTGCACCAACTGTGCATGGAACTGACACTTGTCGCATTTCTGAATGAATGCCTTCGTATCTTGCTCCGTCCATGGCAAGTAGTATCCTTCCCCAACTAATTTTAGCACCAACGAATCTGCCCCGAAATGATTCCCCCAAATTTCTTCATGAACCTCTCTCATGACGTAGTCTGCTTCCGAGGCTCCTAAACATCGGTCCAATGGTCCTTGGTACAACCTTATATATAACTGCCCCCAGAGGCTATAGCGAGCTACTTTGGTGCGGAGTCCCTGGGATGCATTCGGGTCTTCAGGCAGCTTGCCATGCAGAAGTTAATCGATAAACTCATTTCTCCACTTCCAGACTAGGATGGTTGTATTCACTTCACAATAAATGTCTATATCCAATACCAAATGCATAAGTTGAACGACAGTACTGGAATCTGACCCCTTTGTCTTCGTGGATAACCCCAAATTGGCCAATGTATCTACTTCTACGTTTTCTTCTCTCGAGATATGGTTGACCGACCACCCCCTGAACCGTGTGAGCAAAGTTTGAACTTGTGACTTGATAGCAGTATTGGGCTTATATTCGATATTAAATTCATTAATTTCAACTGCCTATTTGACCAACCGATCCGACAACTCAATTTTATAAAGGACATTACGTAGGGGAATGGTTGTCACAACGGCTATCGGGTGACACTAAAAATAAGGCTTGAGTATTCAAGAGGCGATTACGAGAGCTAATGCCAATTTTTCAAGGTACGAATAACAAGTTTCCGCTCCTGACAAAATTTTTCTAACATAATAGATAGGAGATTGCGTACCTTCATCTTCCCGGACTAGAATGACACTTATCGCTACTTTCGAGACTACTAAGTATATCAGTAATGTTCTCCTTTCTCCGGCTTTGATAGTAGCGGAGGATTTGATAGATAATGTTTCAGGTCTTTTAAAGCATGTTGGCATTCTGGAGTCCATTCAAAATTCTTCTTCTTCTTCAGAAGTGAGAAGAATTGATGATATAATCCGAAGATCGAGAAATGAACCTGTTTAGAGCGACCAATATCTCGGTTAGACTTTGGACTTCTTTCATGCTTGTAAACTGGTCTGGGATGTCTTTGATGGCTTTGATCTTATCAGGATTTACCTTGATCCCTCTTTGTGACACCAGGAAACCCTATAACTTACTAGAGCTAACTCTGAACGCGCATTTTCAGGGTTGAGTTTCATGTTGTGCTTCCTTAGGATATCGAAGGTTTCCTAGAGGTGTTTTCAATAGTCACCTGCATTCAAAGACTTGACCAACAAATCATCTATACACACTTCCATTGTATTACCTATTTTTTTTCTCGAACATCTTGTTCACGAGCATTTGATAAGTGGATCCGGCACTCTTAAAGCCCGAAGGGCATCACATTATAATAATATGTGCCAAAGTTCGTTATGAACGAAGTTTTTTCCTGATCCTCCGGGTTCATCTTAATTTGATTGTACCCGGAATAGGCATTGAGGAAACTCATTAACTCATGCTCGGCCATGTCGTCAATCATTTGATCGATGTTCGGCAGTAGAAACGAGTCTTTCGGGCACGCCTTATTCAATTCCTTATAATCTACACACATTCAAAAAAAAAATTATTCTTTTTCAGAACTACAACTACATTAGCTAGCCAGTCGGGATACTTTACCTCCCGGATTGAACCGATGCCAAGTAACCGAGTTACCTCTTCTTTAACAAACCTATTTCTGACCTCAGCTATTGGGCGCTTCTTCTGCCTTCCCAGTGGGACTCTTGGGTCCAGGATTAGCTTGTGCACGACCACCTATAGCGGGATACCTGCCATATTCGCGTGCGACCATGTGAAACAATCAACACTAGTTTTAAAGAAATCAATAAATCCTGACCTGAGCTCGGAGTTGAGTCCTGTCCCCAAGTGAAATTTTCTCTCCAGGAATTTTTTGAATGACTTGGTTGAGTCTGTTTCTTTCGGTCCTTAAAATATCTTGGTACCTTATGGGATTCTGACGACTCCTCCCCTTTGTCAACTTTGCTCAGTTCTGGAGTAGGCGTCGCTTCCAATGATTGTAATGTGTTGAGTTCCTTCCTTTTTCTGTTGGAAACTGATACCTCATTCATTTCCCTTACTGTCGGTTGATCTCCTCTTATTTGATTGATTCCCTCTAGAGTTAGGAATTTCAATAGTTGGTGATATGTTGAGGGTACGACCAACATCTCATGTAACCATGGCCTACCGAGAATTATGTTGTAGCCTATGTCATTGTCCACCACTTCAAATAAGGTGGTCTTCGTGACCCCTTTATCATTCGTGGGCAGAAAGATCTCCCCCCGGGTTGTCACACTCACTAAGTTGAACCCGGCGAGTAGCTTTGTTTCCGGAATGATACTTTTGGTTAGTTTGGCTTGTTCCAGCACTCTCCATTGAATGATGTTGGCCGAACTTCCTGGGTCAACCAAAACACGTTTAATATTGAAATCTAGAACGTTAAGAGAAATTACCAAAGCATCGTTGTGCGGCAGAAGAAGTCCATCAGCGTCTTCTTCCCTGAAAGTGATGTCGTCTTTGGTGACTTCCCCGAGAATCTTGCTATGAGTCATTGATACCTTTGTCTTTTTGGATGCCGATAAAGTTACACCGTTAATCCCGTTCCCCCCCTAAAATCACATTAATAGTTGGTCGAGGAGGGTCTTCCTCTATTTTTTATGGTTCCGCTTTATCTCGGTTGTGGCCGTAATTATTCTTGGCTCGATTGCATAAGAACTCCCTGAGATGACCGTTCCTCAACAGCGTTGCCACCTTCTCGCGCAAATGTCGGCATTCCCCAGTTCGGTGGCCATGAGTTCCATGATATTCACACTATAAATTAGATTCCCTGATGTTTCTCATTGCTGATACCAGCTCCACTACGCTAACATTGAAATTATACTCTAACAGCCTGGGATAAGTGGAATCCCGGTAACCCGATACCTCTTTATCCTGCAATGATCTATCATTTCGGTCGTGGTTAGTTCTGCTATCAGGGGCGAACCTATCATTTTACTAGAACCCTTTGCTACTGTTTCCTTCGGCCCTCTCGTAGGGCAAGAATCAACCCTTAGAAGATTGTCGATCTGCGTCAAAATCATCTTTAGATTATCCCTGTTCTTTTCTAAATCCTGACCCTTAGTTGATATCGGGAACCCGAGCTAATCATCTTCTATCCTTATCTTTGATTCATAACGGTTATTGACATCCACCCATGTGGTTTCTAGGAACTCGAGCACGCTTTCTTTCAGCTTTTGGGAGGCGTCGGAGCTCCTCGGGTTCAACCCCTTAGTAAATGCCTCAGTTGCCCATTCATCTGGCACGACCAGTAACAAAATTCTTTTCTTTCTAGAACCTGTTGAAAAACTCAAGCAGCAATTTGGACTCTCCCTGCGAAATTCTGAATATGTTCGCCTTCCGGGGCCTGGACCTTCCTGTCCCAACATGGGCCTTGATGAAAGAATTTGTGAGCATTTCAAAAAAATTGATTGAATGTACGGGTAAAATCTATTACCATGTCAAGGCCCCTTTCGTGAGAGTTCTTCGAATTTTTTCAGCAGAACCGACTCAATCTCATGTTAGGCCAAGTCGTTTCCCTTCACCGTAGTTGTATAATTTGTGATGTGATCCTGAGGGTCTGAAGTCCCATCATACTTTGGTATGTCTGGCATTTTGAACCATTTCAGAATCAATTCTAGTGTTGCACTCGGTTTGAACGCCAATTGGATGTACTTCTTCGAGTCTGGGCCCTTCAAAACTGGTGGTGCGCCCGAAATTTGCTCTATTTGAGTGTGGAACTCTTTCGCGTTCTGACCCATCCGCTCGTTCATTTCCCTCATGAATATTATGAGTTAGGTTTTGAAGGGATCATTGTCGTTATCGTTACCGGATCCGCTGTCGATCCCCCAACTTCGTTGAAGTCGACCTCACCCCTCAGAGTGTTTTTATCAACTCTTTGAACTGCTTGATTTGAGGGAGCGCTAGGAGAAACAAGGCCTCTTCTGTTCGCGTTGTTGGAAGCAGACAATGTCTATTTTAGTTTTTTCATGACCTGGTCTTGCCTTGAGAGCTAGCCTATGATGGACTTTTGCTACTCTCTCAAGATCCTTATTATTTTCGTAACGTGCTCGTCCTCACCGTCATCAGGAGTTGTCTCCCGCACACGTCAGGGATATTTCTCGCCATGGATCGGTGTTGCTACGTCTCCCTCATTACGGGTGTCATTGATCGAATCCTCATGTTGAGGCAGATCTTTGTATGCCTCAACGTTGTGTGTGATATTGACGTTATTAGCTGCCTTTTTTTAAATTTTTCTATGAAGTAAAGAATCAAACAAGTTAGTAATAAATGCAAGGATCAACGAAATTACGCAACTGTCTAAGCCCCACGGTGGGTGCCAAATTGTTTATGTGCAGTATTAGACAGAAAGTAAAGTTGTATTATTAGCTTGAGAATAGAATATAACATAAGTTTTGCCAGAGATTACGTCTCCTACAATGGTTGTTGAAGTCACTATTTATAGCTATACCTAAGGAACAAGATCCTAGGATCAAGCCCATCCTAAATGACAATAATGGGGGCCATTGATGAATATGTAACGACAGGCCATGAATGCCAAAATTCTCTGCAACGGCTGCATATTTAATACTAAGGAATATTTTTCATTAAATGCTCTGGTGACAAACATTTGTTTGTTTCCATTGACTGCGTTCCCTTTGGGATCTACCAGATACCAACCGTAGTTGTTGTCATCGGTCTTGGTTTTCACTCCCTTCATCTTCTGTTTGTCTCTGGTTCCACATGTCATGTAATCATTCGAACATTTAATATAAACCAATTTCACCCTATACACTGATCTAGAGTCTCCTCCTAGAAAGGAATTTTTGTGTTCGAGGTGCTCTATAGGTGTATACTGATGGTTGCTATCAATAGTAATTCACTGTGTTACCAAAATTAAAAAATAGTTTGATTATGTTCGTATCAACCTGCCAATTCGTTTGTCTTTGTTTATATAATAACTTGATCTACTTTGGTCAGGTAAGCATGTAATATTTTGGCATATTGAATTTGACACCCACACTCTCAAGTTTTAACTAAACGCACCCTCGTTTCCTCATTACTCCTTATTTAGGGGTGTTTACAGTTTGATTTGATTTATATTTACTTAAAAGAAAATTAAATCAACCATAATGATTTTTTTTTGTCTATTTGTGAAATATAAATTCAATCAATTTTATGTATTAAAGTTATGAAAAGTTAACCATGGGTTAATGAGTTCAACAAAATTAGCAAACAGATAAACCCGCAATCTAACATAGATGTACTTATGTGGCAAAAAAAATTGTGATACATGATAATTATTCATTTTTTGTTTCTCTAACAAAAATCTTAAATTCATAAGAGACTGTTAAGCTCGAAGAAGCATGAACTTAGAAAGCTCCACAGTCTACAATGGAGGAAACGATCAGAAGCTTCCAATGGCTCGAAGCTAGAACACAGAAATGGAGTCTCTCAATTGAGTGAAAAGAGAATCGCTTTCAATTATGCACAAGCTAGGTTCTTATATACAATGAGATCGACTAATGACAACTAAGTAACAACTAATCGATATCTAACTAGTTAACCAACTAACATCTAACTAACAGTTGTAACTAACTAATGGAAAGCAGTAACTAACTATCGGAATGAACAGTGACAACTACCAACTAACTATTTGAAAGGGAAATAAAAATACAGTGCAGTAGTTAACTGCTATGCACTGCTATAATCTTAATACCCCCCCCCCGTCAAGTTGGAGGTGGAGGAAACACAACCAACTTGCTCAAGACAGTAGCATGTTTGATCCATGTCAGGGATTTTGTAAGGATGTCAACGAGTTGATCACCAGTCCTTATGTTATGAAGCAGAATGAGACCTTCTGTTAGTTTGGACCTGACAAAGTGGAAATCAACTTCAATGTGTACGCTCATGAAACAGTGGATTCCTAGCAATGTGGAGAGCAGATTGACTGTCACAAAATATAGGGATATGTAGAGCAAGAGGGACAGTCAATTATGTAAGCACACGATGCAACCAAACAAGTTCACCAAAAACCTTCCTAATGGATCTATGTTTTGCTTCTACTGACGAAAGGGAGATGGTTTCTTGCTTGTTAGATTTCTAACTGATAGGACTGTTGCCCAAAAGAAAAATATAACCTGATACTGATTTCCTAGAGTCAGGGCATGCAGCCCAATCAGAATCGTAGTAAGCCTTGACTGAGAAATCAGTATCATTGGACATGAAGAGACCCAAGGTGGGATCCTTGAGCAGGTATCTAAGAATATGGTATGCAACCTGAAGGTGAGGCTCTCTAGGGTCCTTCATATATTGGCTTAGATGTTGTACTCCATAGGCTATATCCAGTCTAGTATTGGTGAGAAAGTTTAACTTTCCAACCAACTGTCTATAGAAAGTAGGATCAGATAGGGGCACTCCTTCCTTAGCCTTCAACTTTATTGTGGGATCAAGGGAAGAAGATAGACTGGTAAAATGGAGACAGTCATATTCCTTGAGAAGGTCAAGAACAAATATCCTTTCTGAAATCATGATTCCACCATCTCTGTAAAGCACTTCAAGCCCCAAGAAATAGTGTAGTTTTCCCAAGTCTTTGATCTTAAATTGTTTATGTAGGAAGGTCTTCAACATTTGAATTTTAGTGAGGTCATTTCCTGTCAATAGAACATCATCTATATAGACTCCCGCGAATACCACACGATCAGATGTTTTCTTATAGAACAAGGAGTAATCGTGCATAGAGTGACTGTAACCTCTGGAATATAGAGCCTCCATGAGTTTAGCATACCATTGTCTACTAGCTTGCTTTAGTCCATAGAGAGAAATATTCAATCTGCAAAGTAGCTCAGAAGAAGAAACTACAAGCCCTTGGGGTAGCTTCATGTATACTTCCTCATGCAAATCTCCATGAAGGAAAGCATTGTTCACATCCAGTTGAAATAACTCCCAGTTCTTCTTAGCTGCAGTAGCAATTAAAGCTCTAACAGTGGTCATCTTCACTACTGGAGAAAAGGTTTCTGTGTAATCTATTTCAGCCTTTTGTGTATATCCTTTTACAACTAATCTATCTTTATATCATTCAATACTTCCATCTGCTTTGTGTTTGATCTTATATACCCATTTGCATCCTATGACTTGCTTTCCAGCAGGCAAAGGAACCAATGTCCAGGTGTTGTTTGCATGAAGTGCTTCAAATTATTGAGTCATGGCATATTTCCAGGCAGGATTGACTGCTGCTTCTTCATAAGACAAATTCTCTCTGTCATTACAAATGCTTCTTACAACTTGCTAGCTATCTATTCAGGATATCAGGAGTGATATGGTTGCTTTGGGTAAAAAGGGCATTGAGAGAAAAAGGTGATCTGGTCTGAGTGACTTCAGTATTTTGAGATTGGTTTAGGTTAGGCATAGAACAAACATATTCAGACAGGTAAGATGGGGTCTTAGATATTCTACAGGACACCCTTTGATTTGGTCTCAATATAGAAGATGAGGGTTTATCAAATCTTGAGGTGACTGGAGGTATTGCTTGTGGTGATGTGGTGTTAAGAGTAGCAGGTGAGAGTATGGTGTAGTTAGGTGACATTGGAAAGATGAGTGTGTGGTGTGACTAGGTGATGGTGTAGTAGAGTTTTCTCTTTGAGGAGTTAAGGGACTGTGAATGGGATAAGTACTGAAGACATCAGAGTGGTCTTGATGTGTGATAACATAAGGCAAGGAATATGAGGAGTTTGGCATTGATGGAAGTGAAAAAGGGAAGATTGATTCATGAAAAACCACGTCTCTAGACACACAGATTTTCTTGGTAGTTAGGTTCAGTACTTTGTACCCCTTAACACCAAAAGGATAGCCTACAAAAACATATGGGGAAGTTCTTGGTTCAAACTTATCTGTGAGGTTTAGGAACAATTGGATAGCACAGGCAACCAAAACTTCTTAAATGTGAGTAGTTTGGTTTCTTTCCCTACAGCAACTCAAAAGGGCACTTATTTTTCAAAGGTACAGTAGGTAATCGATTGATGAGGAAAGTTGCTGTAAGCACACACTCTCCCCAGTATCTCAAGGGGAGTTTGGCTTGAAACAGTAAGGCTCTAGCAGTTTCCAATAGGTATTTGTGTTTTATTTCTACTATGCCATTTTGCTGGGGTGTATAAGGACAGGTCCTTTGGTGTTCAATGCCTTTTGACTAGAAGAATGAGGTGGTTTCACTGCTAGTGAATTCCAGGCCATTGTCTGATCTGATACACTTTATATTGGTAGAAAATTGTCTCAACCATGGATATAAAGCTTCTGAGGGTGTGTAATGCATTACTCTTGCAACTGAGTAGATGAGTCCAAATGGATCTACTAAAGTCATCTACTATAGTGAGAAAGTATTTGAAATTGTCATGAGTGGGTACATGATAAGGTCCCCATAGGTCTATATGCAAGAGATCAAATATGGCAGTGGTGTTTGTGACATTTAGGGGAAAAGAAAGCCTAACTTTCCTGGCCATAGGACATATAAAGAAAAGGAAAGGTTGTTTTGGTGCAAAATCTACTGGTATATTAGATATCACTTTCATTTTTCCAAAGGGTACATGCCCAAGTCTGTAGTGCCATAATAGGTTCATATCACTCACATCAATTGAGAAAGACTCATAATTATAGCCCCAGTTTGTTTTATTGCAAGTGAAGTCATTTACAATAGGATATGGAGAGACAGTACTTACAGCAGGACTGGGTGACAGGAAAGGGGAGGACATTGAGTATTTATAGATGGGCAAGTTTGACAAGAATGAGAAAAATAAGGTGTTGTAGCAACATGGCCTGCACTCTTATTTATTGCTGTAGGAATTCCTTTATTCAAGCAGTCTGAGGAGAGAAGGTACAATCCATCATGGACCTTACCAAACTCTAGAGGACTCTTCAGAGAAGGGGCCTGCAGAAAGCATCATGTGTTAGAAAAAGAAGCCAGACATTTGAGATGTGATGTCAATGAGCTGATAGAGATGAGATTATATTTGAAAGATGGGACAAATAGAACTTTATATAGAACTATTTTGGGTGTAAGAGTTACAGTTCCTACTTCCGTGACTTCGACTCTGTATCCATTTGGTAGCTTCACAAGTAAGGGATAAGGTAAAGCAATTATGTTCTGTAGGTGTGTTTTGTTGAAGGTCATGTGGTGTGAAGCTCCCGAGTCCAGAATCCATAAGTTAGCTTTTGCTTGAAAACATTTGCATGAAATTTTATCAAAGTCTATAGAAGAAGTACATGTCACAATACCTGCAAAATTTCCTGCAAAATTCATTGTTGCATTGGCTGGATTTGTGCTTGAATTGTCTCCTGTCCCATCACTGTGAAAGTGTTGAAGTATCCTCATCACTTGATCATATTGTTCCTTTGAAAGATTCATATTATGGTTATTGTTACCTCCTTGGTTATCTAGATCCTCTCCTTGGTTTGATATTATCTCTGGTGGCATAGCCTGCACACCAGCTATAGCATTTGCTGCAACATTCTTCCCCCTATTGTTCCTGGGATACTGATTATGATTGTTCGAATTGTAACTCTGAGCTCATTATTCATTAACCTGTTGTGGATATCCATGAAGTTTGAAACATTTATCTGTGACCTTGTCTCTTGCAGAAGTCACAATAAGGCCTAGGTCTGCTGTTCACTGAGAAATTTGTTCGGAATCCTCTTGGAGCTGTCATACTAGTATTCATTGCAGTAGACTCAAAGTTCAATTGATTCCTTGGTCGAAACTCTCTTTGTTTCTCCTCTTGCACCAGAAGAGCAAAAGCTTGTGCCATTGAAGGCAAGGGATTCATCATTAGACTTCTCCCTCGAACCAAAGTATAAACCTTATTCAAGCCCATTAGGAATTGTATCAATCTCATGTCCTGTTCAACTTTGTGCATGTTTTCTTTTGCATCACAAGTGCATTGGCAGTTACAAATGTACTTTTCACTCAGATTAGTTAATTCTTCCCATAATTTCTTCATTTTAGTGTAGTATCCAGTGATATCGAGTACTCCTTGGCTCAAGTCATTGATTTTCTTTTGGATCTGGTATAATTTTGCTCCATTTGTTTGATCATAACAATCTTCAAATTCTCTCCACAATTCAACTGAACTATTCACATACTCCACACTGTCTGTAATTTCCTTTGTAAGTGAATTCAAAATCCATGAGGTTACCATATCGTCACACCGCTCCCATTGCCTAAAGCTTAATGAATTCGAATTAGGCTTTACACATTCTCCAGTGATGAAACCTAATTTGTTTTTAACAGATAAGGACCTCAACACACCTCTCCTCCATGAACGATTTCCTAGTCCATCTAAAGGTACTGGAACTAAAACTAGCCCAGGGCTATCAGAGGGATGAATATAAAGTGGACTACTCACATCGATTGTCGATTGAATCTCTGCTGTTGTCGCATTCGCAGTGTTTGTATCACCTATCGCCATGTTTGCCTTAGCTTGAAATGAAGAATGAATAAGAAGAAAAATTGATTTAGTGAGAAGATGAAGATGCAGAAATCCTCGATCGAATGAGCTGAGAAATGAGCCCTAATTTTTGAATGCGAAGAAGACAGTAGACTGTAAGCAATAATTCAGTGGATCGTCTCGTCGCGAGAACTTGCTCTGATACCATGTTAAGCTCGAAGAAGCACGAGCTTAGAAAGCTCCACAGTCTACAATGGAGGAAGCGATCACAAGCTTCCAAGGGATCGAAGCTAGAACATAGAAATGGAGTCTCTCGATTGAGTGAAAAGAGAATCGCTTTCAATTATGCACAAGCTAGGTTCTTATATACAATGAGATCGACTAATGACAACTAAGCAACAGCTAATCGATCTCTAACTAATTAACCAACTAACAGATGTAACTAACCAATGGAAAGCAGTAACTAACTATCGGAGTGAACAGTGACAACTACCAACTAACTATCAGAAAGGGAAATAAAAATACAGTGCAGTAGTGTACTGCTATGCACTGCTTTAATCTTAATAGAGCCTTCAAACTTACCCAAATTTTAATAATTAAGACGAATAGAAAACTCAATATGAAGCACAATTATATTATCTCAAAATCCAGAAAGAATATGGCTTAACAAATATGGTCATGTGAACATAGAAGAACAAAAGATCAAAATATTTAAATTTTACATTTAATAAGAAAGTGAGAGACATATTAGAATTAATCATTCACTGTACCCAGAAAAGGATTATCTATAATAATTACATCAAACAGTACATCTCGAGTAAGGATCAGAAATATGTTTAAAAAATTCATTAGAAAAAAAATGTGAAGTTTTAAACATATACACTGACTTTTATATGTCAATTTAATTTATATGTTGGTTTAATTAGCCCCTTTTGAGTTAAATACTAAATCAAGCTAAACCAAATGCACCCCAACTTTTAAGTCATTTTAATTCAATTTCAGTTTTGTTCGATTGTTTGATTTTTCATCAACACACTTACGGCCTTAACCCGTTTATCTTTTTCATTTTGGTTAAAGTTTCACCAAAAAAATAAAGGGAAATTAATGGTAATGTTCATGTGGCAAAAATAATTACATGAAAATACTCATTTTTAAAAATATTATAATTCATATATATTTAGGAAAAAATATTTACAAAATACTCGGCACGTATATATGTTATATACCCTCATATATAGAATTTACATGTTACATACTTTATATAACAATGTCATTCAACTATTCTTATTGTTATTATACTTTCAAATTATAAAAATTGTTTTTGACGAGCATACAAAATTATAGTATTGTGTAATTTTTTCATGGCGAATTTTGTAAATGGGTACATATGAGTATTTGCTTGTAGGGGTGTACAAAGAAAATCGATAAACCACACCAAATCGATAATTGGAGTCAAACCGAAAAAGAAAATCCGATGTGGTTTGATATGATTTAGTTTGGTATTGAAAAATAAAACCCGACCATAATTGGTTTGGTTTGGTTTTAACTAAAAATAGTCAAACCGAAACCAAGCCAACCCGATAGTACATTTATATAATTTTTACAAATATTTTATACATTATATATTTATTTTAATATAATTTGTAAATACTTCTTAAACTTTTTCACATTTTAATCTTTTAACGTATTATTTCAAGTTTAGACTTAACATTCTTGAATGATAAATAAATTTTAAAGCTAAATATAGTAAGCCAACAAAGTTCAAATCAATACAGCTAACAAAAGAAATTTAATTCAATACTAGAAATGACGATAGTGTTGGATAATTATTTTAATTTTACATTGGTTTATACTTTATAATGAAAATGCATAACTTAATTTATCTTTTTCTTTAGTGCTTAGTTATGCAATTAATATTAGTACTTATTAACTGTACTTATTTTAGCATGACTTATATTTAGTATTTTAAATTATGTTAATTTTCATTATCGCTTATTAATTAGCAATATTTATTTTATGTAATTTTATTATTTTATCTTTATTATTGAATATTTTAGTATAATTCTATGACTTGTCTCATATTATTGTGTTAGTTTCTTGAAAAATACATTATATAGTTGTATTTTACTACGACTTAAGAAATATTTGGAGCATAAGTTACATATTTTATGCTATGAAGACTTTACCGGGGAAAAAAACCCGAAAACCCAAAAAAATTCGAGATTGAAAAACTCGATTTTATTGGTTTGGTTTGATTTATAAATTTAAAAATCCGACACCATTAATTTAGTTTAATAATTGAAAAATCCGAACAAACACGACTTATGTACACCCCTAACTGGCTGGATCATCCCGTAAAAATCCCACAAAAAAGTAGCAAAAGATTCTAGGAAAAATAATTCTGGGTGGAGATATATAATCTGCATTATATATTTATGTAATCTTAATTGGGATTACCACAATTTGCATTATGTTTAGATAACCCATATATTAATACAACACAATCCCCTTATTTGTCTTTTTTCTTACCAGCTATAGATCTTCTCAACTTCCCCCCACCCCCTAATCCCAACAAATTCATTCAAAACAATACATAAAAAATATATGCACACTACTTTGTACTCCCAGCTCACAGAGTTGTACTCTCGAAGTAATGGTTTTCTCTTTAGTGGGACCTACAAATTCTGCTACCAGCAAAGAAAGAGAGACTTTTATTTTGTCTTTTTGTTTCATCACATAGAAATTATCAAATGATCTCAGCCGTTAGATGAAAACATATGACCCTTACCTGTTCACCCGGTCATCCTTTTTCCTTGTATATAATCCCCTCTTCTTCTCTTTCTTCATCAAAAAAATCTCCAAAAATGGCAGTTGATTGTATTGGGTTTTCGAAAATGAATGAGCAATTAGCTCTTCAAGAAGCTGCTTCAGCCGGTTTAAAATCTATGGAACATTTGATCCGGTTGGTTTCTCATCAACAGCAGCAGCAGCCGGTTCAGCTCGATTGCCGTGAGATAACTGACTTCACTGTTTCGAAATTTAAGAAGGTTATTTCTATTTTAGACCGGACCGGTCATGCTCGGTTCCGCCGTGGTCCGGTTCAGGTTCATCCTGATAATTTTACTTCTCTGTCTCTTTCTTCGTCACATCAGCAGCTGTTAAACTTAGCTCCGGCGAAAGAGACACCTCCACCACCACCTCCGCCGCCGTCAGTGTCGCTGCCGTTAACGGCGTTGACGCTTGACTTTACGAAGCCAAACGTAGACCGTCCGACGGGAAATTCTAATGCTATTGTTGCTGTGAAGTCAAAGGAGACTTTCTGTATATCTACGCCGATGGCGACTTCGACGAACTCGTCATCGTTCATGTCGTCGATTACTGGCGAAGGAAGTGTATCAAACGGAAAACAAGGTTCGTCAATGTTTTTGCCTCCGGCACCGGCTGTTTCCGCTGGTAAACCTCCACTCTCTGGTAAAAGATGCCGCGAGCACGAGCCCTCCGAAGATATC
Source organism: Nicotiana paniculata (assembly GCA_005239505.1). NCBI lineage: Eukaryota > Viridiplantae > Streptophyta > Magnoliopsida > Solanales > Solanaceae > Nicotiana > Nicotiana paniculata. The sequence continues at coordinate 27,039 of ML305812.1, read as the reverse complement.
TCCGGAAAATCCAACGGCTCCGGCAAGTGTCACTGCAAAAAGAGGTCAGTTGAGCACTTTACTTATTCTTTTCCTCGCGCGCGAGAGTTACGTTCTATTGAAGCGCGTCGTCTCAAAGTAGCGTGGCCTACTTTGGATTCCTTTTTTTTCCTCCGTCTTTGTTGACTTCAATCACACTTACGTTTTTTTAACTCCCGTTACAGCTACGTTTTCTAAAGAATGATTAAAAAATTTAGACATTTTAATTAATCATTTTCTTTTTGTTTTATTTTAAACAGAAAATCTCGTGTGAAGAAAGTTGTAAGAATCCCAGCGATAAGTGCGAGAATCGCCGATATACCAGGAGACGAGTATTCGTGGAGAAAGTACGGGCAGAAGCCGATCAAGGGTTCACCATACCCACGGTAATTACCATGCACCCTCAATCAAAGCCGTTTATTATGTTTAAATCATGAAATGACAGATCAGATCTGATGTAAAAATTGTTTTTTTTTTTTTTTTCCTCTCAGGGGATATTATAAGTGTAGCAGCGTAAGAGGATGTCCAGCGAGGAAACACGTGGAAAGGGCAATGGACGATCCTGCTATGCTGATTGTGACTTATGAAGGGGAACATCGTCATACAATAGGCGCAATGCAGGAGAACAATTCTCAAATGATGGTGTTTGGGTCAACGGAAGAGAAGAGGGAGTGAAATGAAAGCTAGATGCCTAGACTTAGAGTTGTAGGGGTATTTTTGTAGTTTTGGAGTAGTGGAGGGGTGGAATTGACATTGGCCAAAGAGTTAAAATGTTAAAGGAGTAGTGAGTTGTAGCTGTGGGGGTTGGATTAGTATGTAAATTTAGGAAGATTTTAGGGGCAGAAATAGAAAAGGAAATGTTTAATTTGTTGGAATTTTTTACCCTTTTCATCCGATATATTTGGTACTTGTGTGCGTGCAATTAAATTTTGATTAATTCGAATTCAGGCGTCAAAAAATTATTTAAAGAAAAAACGTTCTTTATTAAAAAGTAAATCTATTAAGAAATTTTTTGTTCGGAACTGGAACGTTTGCTTACAAACGTTGACTAAACTCGTATCGAGATTTGTCATCTATGATCTGTCTTCTTCCAAGAGTCCTTTTCTTTATTTTAAAATAAAAATAAAAATAAAGAAAAGAAAATGAATAAATATTACTTAAGGGAGAAGTCAAAAAGGTAGTGCAATGAACGGGGTAGGAATTCTTTATTGTTCTTCACACATGGTTTGACGTTAGAGGGAAGCCGACTCTCCTTTTATTATTTTAAATTTAAATAAATTGACAAAGTTGAGGTCTCTTAGTCCTCACCAACTAGCAAGATTCCTTGAAGGATTGTGTAAATTAATTAATGAAGTAAAAAAATGTGCTATCCTATATATTAGCTGTTAAATAGTAGTGTGCAGAGTGAAGACCTTTTAATAAATTTTTGCTCATAAATTACTGCAATTGAAACATGGAATAATATTTCTAATGGACTTTTCTCAAGCAAAAAATATATATATGGGATATACCATGATAGAATAAAAATCTAACCTTGAAATCTTTTTAAGGTAGAAAGATTTACCCTCAAACATATCTATAATAATCATGTTTGTTCCGAATTTTTCGAATGTTATAACGAAGTACTATTATAGAAAACATATATTATAACATAACATGAAAATTATTTTCGAAAAAAATTGGCTTTTATAGTGAAGTATATTGTTATATAGAAATGTTGATATATGTTATAGTTTTAAGTGTGGTTATAATTCGTGTGCCAAATCTTTTCCCCCATGAGCCGTATTAAACATTTTTAATTCCTTACATCACTCCCTTTCATTCAATGCCTTCTGGATTTGAGTCTGCGCAAAGAGTGCTCACCCGAAGGGCAGAGGCGGTAGCAACTGCGGGTTTTCCTGGGGTTCCAAAAAATACAAAGAAAAAAAAGCCGAACTCTCTTTGTTTCGGAATCGGAAAGGTCGGCCCGGGACGTCTAACTTCTTGGATGACGACCAAGAGGAGGAAGATTGTTAAATTAGAAATATATTTTTTCATTGAAGATTGGAGCCGATCTGAAGTTGACGTGAAATTTGCGCGTCTTCATGTTTTACAATGGCATGCTTTTAGGTCATGATATGAATTCTCTTTCGGTATTATTACAAACTTTATGTTGTAATAAGGGTTGAAAGATTCACCCGTCATTCAAAGAAACTGTAGGATGTCGATCCAAAATCTCATACTGGTAGAATTCAGTAATATGAGTCCTTAATAAACTAGAGATTTTCTTTAAAAAAAAACAATACTCTAAAATCTTATGAATCATACGATGCAAGAAGATAGTTCAAAGAAGGTAATCTAAAAACAAGAGGATAAATTGCATGTNCAAGGAGTTTCCCGCAAGTGCACCATGGTTAAATCAGGTTTTACCCAGTCCGATGGCCCTCAGAAATTGTTTGCACCCAGTGGGTTTCGAACTTGAGACCTTGAAAGGGAGCAAACCGCAAGTGCACCAGGTAAATATTGTTCAAAAGTGTGTCACAATTGATTCAAGGTTTTCATTGTCTATGGACCAAAGACAAGAGCCGAGAGGGGAAAAAGCATTCAATTATCCCATAGAGAGACAAAGGAATCATTTAAAAATGCAACTTTTCTCTATCCTTTCTGTACTATCATGACAATGGAGCGGAACTCCTAATTTTCTCATCACCCTTCCTTTTATACAGGAAGAAAGATCAAATCTATAGACTGTAACTATGTGCATTACCTCAGCTCAAGTCCATAAGAAACTAATAAAAGAAGTGTTCGTAACAAAACAAAAAAATCAAATGGGACAGATCCACTCAGCAGAACATATTTCATGATCAAAATAGTATTTGCTAGTAATAACACAGCATGTTATCTTTATTGATTAACATCTTTCCAATAAGGATCAAGTGCTCTACTACAAATAACATTTCCATCCAACAGAAAAAATAACATGTTGCTCTGAAGGTTCAATATGATTGTCATTCGCATATTTATGTAGATATTATAAAGAAACATTTAAACATTGCTAAAACTCTGAATGCATTTTACCTATATTGTACAAGACGGCTGCAATAATCAGGGGATGGTACTGCTTCTTACTTCGTCGCTGAATTAATCAGCAAGTATGCAGGACAATTGAATAGGTTTATCCGAAAAGTCCACAGTCGATCTAACTTCAGGGGTCTAGTTGAGGATAGATGCATCCTGGTGTGTCAACGCCACTTCAGGTAAAAGCACTTAGTTGAAACCTCTGCACTGTGAATATGTGCTCACTAGTCGAACGACTAAGCTACTGCATGGAGGAAAGGTTCAACCAAAAGCTTCTTTATGCTTGTAAATCCGGAGCTGTCTAAAATGGTAGTGAACAAATCCTTCAGAAACTTACTATACACAAAGTGACTGATGGCCGTCTAGAACACGGAGGGATAACACCGGAGACTTGTCAAGTTTAACTGTCGCCTTAACTATAACAATCTAACAATTATTTAACAGTTGGAGAAGTCTGACTCTGATCTGTAATACCATTGCTGAATTTTCCACTAGGATGTCGGACTTTGAAACTGCCATATTTCACAGGTTTTGGATGAAAAAGAGAGCTCAGCATCTTTTCCAACGACTGAACCGTATATTTCACATATTTGGCACTCCCTTCTTGTTCAACCAATGGCCCATAGTTCTGCATGTAACTCCGGTAAACAGGCACAATCGCCTGAATGATTAGCTGGCATGTCTTATCCCGTAGGTCTTTGTCAAGCATTACCCAATTAGACTGCTTCTTATACATTTCATCAAATGCTTCATTAAAAGCTTTTAATCGTTTCTTGACAAGATCACGAGCAGTCGCACGTCCACCAGAAAACAGAATAAGACCTTCCCTGCTTAATAAAGCAGGAAGCTTTCCCCAGCTCTCTTTCAAGAAAAAGGCAGAATAGTACTCCTTGTACTGTTCATGTTCTCTTAACCGCAAATCTCCCAGCAGACCTCCAAGCTTTGTTCCTTTCAGATGCTTATATAGATGCCAGTGATTATTCATCAAGAACACATATGACAAAATAACATCTTCATAGGCCTTCGACCATGTCTCTAAATTAACGTCAACAGATCTCATTATATTCAGCAGCTCATTAATGAGGAGCCGCTCTTGAAACTTTTCGTGCTTCCAACTTCTTTCAATAATCAAAACTTGGGTGAGGATCGACTTATAATCATCCCCAAGAAGCTTATTGCAATAATCAGTGATAAAAATGATAAGTTTTGGAACACTGCCATCAGGAGGAGGCGGCATTTGCCTTTGCAACTCAACTTGAACTAGAAGTTCCCAAAAGATCTCACTAGCCCCTTCGATCACACTCTTGATTAAATCCCTAGTCAAATTTTGTATTTCCACACACGCAGCTCCACCAAAGAGCCGATTGAAATCCAATCTTAACTTGTTTAAAGATGCAAATATGTCCAACAGCTTCAAAAGCTTGATAGGATCCTTCTTACTCTCTGCAACAGTTTTTCCAAATTGAAGGAATGCAAGAATGCCTGCTTGGGCAGCTATCTTAGCAAAACAGCTCATCCACACATCCAATCCTATTCTCTCAAAAACATCATTACAAAGTTTATACTCAGCTTCAAATAGATGCTTTACAGCAAATTCTAAATGCTTACCCCACTGAGCAATGTGACCCTCTATGCTTTGCACATCATTGAACTCGGAGACCGAGATCTCTAGATAATCCAAATTAAGTGCCTGCAAACTTGCTCGGACATTAGAACTCCTCACCTCAACATAAATAGATATGCACTTTTCAAGTCTGTTATTAGCAATCAATCTTCCGATTATAGCCTGTAGCTTCTGGATAACAGTCACCGGCAAAGGGGAGGGTGCAATGCAGGCTTGTTCACCAGGTAAAGCTGGAGCAGACATTGGCAACGGAATAGTATTTTCAACCAAGAGCCGCCTAAATTCACTTTCCAATCTGTCCAACGCAACCTCAAGAAGCCCTCCGTCAAGACGACCCTTCTCGTCACCACCGTGCAATTCCCTTAGAGAAGTCAATGCCTCCTTCATACTTGAAGTAAACCTTCCATCAGCAACAGCATTGTCTTCTAAATACTCCACAATATCAGCCAACCACTGAATTGCCATCTCACAGTTCTCCGCTAAAAATCTTAATGCTTCTTCAAGCCTCTTGAGCACACCAAGGTACCCTGGGAGGTCCGACTGAGGATCGGACAAGGACTTTTCGAGTCCATGAATGGCATCAAACACTTTGAGAACCGCGGTGGCAGGAACCACTGCACGGTTAATATGGCCACCCACAGCACCAAGGGCATCTTTCTGAGCCCTAATTGGCCTAATCGCAGCCTCCAAAGATGGCAATCTCTGAATAATCTCATCAAATCTAGGCCCAGCTTTTTCAATAGATAACCCTAAGGCTTTTGATTTCTCAAAATTTACCCTCAACGATTTTCTTGCAGATATCAAATGGTCAATGCCTTTCTCCATCTGGGTCATTAAAAAATCAACCAAAAACACACAAAACCAACAAAAACCCAGTAATCCACTAATGAACCCACAGATAAATCTCAAATATCAAACAATTTAACACAAAAAGAATGAATGTTTATGCAATGTACAGAACAAACTTGAATAAAAAAAACCAATCTTGGGTTCTTATAAAAGTGAACTTGGATCACTTTTCTTCACCAAACTAAACCAAAGACGCGTTCTTTTGCACTTCTTCACGTTTTTGATCAGGAAACTAGAAAAAACCCACAAACCCAACTAACAATTACCAACTAAAATAAAAAAAATCAACAACTATTCATACAACAAAAAAGGACTGACATATATATATATATATATATATATATAGAGAGAGAGAGAGAAGTATGAAGTTGATTAAAGAACTCACAGATGTAAAAATAGAGATCCAGTAAATAAGAGGAAGATTTGAATTTAGGGAATTTTGTATATGGTGAGTGAATGTTGGGAAGAAGAAAGAGGAGGAGAAAGTAAACCCTAAAGATAAATCGGGAAATGGAAAGGGAGTGCTTTTTTACAACACACACTTTGCTTAGCCCAAGGACTGTCCTAAAGTGCTAGACAGTAGTACATACTTCATTCATTTTCTTCTTTCTGAGATGATTTGGTTATTTCCGTGTTACTTCGTTACTCTTGGGGGAGGCCACCCCCAAGAGTGAAATATAGGAATTTTTACATGCCTATTTCCACCGTCCCAAAAACAAAGGTGCGTGACAACAGGAGATAAAATTTGTATGTTATTCTAGTTGTATTTAATTGGGTAGAAATAATATGTGAAAGTTGTAGATAAATTGTATAATATATAATTAGTTGTATGAAATTTATTTTTACTATGTATAAGTTAGATATAAAATATACCAAAAACATTATTTTATAGTTAAGTTGTATGTTATTGTAGTTGTATATAACTGAATAGAAATAATGTATGAAAGTGTGGATAAGTTGTATAATATATAATTAATTGTATGAAATTTATTTTTCCTATGTGTAAATCAGATACAAAATATACAATACTTATTATATAAAAATTGTATTTAAGTTGTATGATATTGTAATTGTATTTAACGGTGTAGAAATAATGTATGAAATTTGTAGGAATTCTCTATTCCGTCGATGGAGCTCCCTGCTCCAGAGTGAAACATTGGAGTTAGCATCTCAATTTACTTAAGATTTCCCGCCAAATCCCCAACTACAAAATCTATAGGATTTCAGTTCTTCGCAATTCACAGAACCAGCCATGGCGCATAATGAAGAGAAAGCCCAGTCAATATTAAATCGATTCATCATAATGAAAGAAGAAGAAAAGAAAAAGCCTAAAGAACGGCGCCCATATTTAGCCTCAAAGTGTCAAGATTTGGCTGAAGCAGACAAATGGACTAATGGAGGCAGCAAATCATGCGAGAAATAGCATTACTGAGAATACTTATTGTGAAAAAATCTCATATTATGATAAATTTGATTTGTTGAAACGTTAATAGCATTACTGAGAATACGATGATTGAAGGCACTGCCGATAATTGGAGAAAAATAAGGAAAGAGAAGAAGAGAAAAGAAAAGGAAAAGAGTGTAACTAAATCCCTTGGTTGAATGCACTAATAATGGATTGGGAGCCTTTTAAGGTGGAATGTAAATATTTTGTAAACAAAACTTGTGTAGGTCGGGTAAAATACCAAAACATGAACATTAAGGGTAATAAAATTTCAAATAGTGTATAAGAATAAAAAATCTCATATGGTACATTTTTTACAGTCTGAAGTTTCAGCAAATGAACTAAAAAACTTCAGCCTGTTTAGACTGAAGTTTCGGATAAAACTCATGACAAAACTGTAGACTGCATGACAAAACTTCAACATGTTTTGGTATGAAGTTTTAGCAAATGAACTAGATAACTTCAGCATACTGCAAGAACTCATTAGAAAATTACATACTGCAAGACAAAAACTTAAGCATGTCTAGTCTGAAGTTTTAGCAAATGAACTAAAAAACTTAAGCATGTTTAGTATGGAGTTTTAGCAAATGAACTAAAAAAAAATTAAGCATGTTTAGTCTGAAGCTTTAGCAATTGAACTAAATAACTTCAACATGCATTAGCAAAAACTTATTAGAAAATTACATAAAACAAGATAAAAACTTAAGCATGTTTAATCTGAAGTTTTAGCAAATGAACTAAATTACTTAAGCATGTTTAGTATGAAGTTTTAGCAAATGAACTAAAAAACTTAAGCATGTTTTGTCTGAAGTTTTAGCAAATGAACTAAATAACTTCAGCATGTTTAGACTGAAGCTTTGGATAAAACTCATGACAAAAATGTAGACTGCGGGATAAATAACTTCAGCATGCATTAGCATGAAGTTTTAGTTTCAATGTGAAACAGTTTCATGTTATATTAGCATGAAGTTTTAGCTTCAATATGAAACAACTGCATGCTACATTAGCATTAATTTTTAGCTTTAAGGTGAAACAACTTCATGTAAGTGTGATTCTGAAGATGAATCTGGACAAGTTTCTGGTTTTTTTATAAAGTTGTTGAGAAGAGGAAAGGAGATCTTTTTTCACTAATGAGGGTGCAGATCAAGCGATTAATGTGGGATGCAGGTTTTATATCTTTTGACATGGGTGTAATTGTCATATTATTACGGATTTTTTGTCAGTTAGTTAGCAAACCAATAATTTTTAAAAATAGGGTACATGTTAAAAAGTGGAACAAATATAGGGTAAGACTGCAAATCCCCCTTGAAAAGTAAATAAAAATACTATCAATTCATGAAAGGTAAGATGGAACTAAAAACATAAATATAACTAAAGTTACTACTAAAAGAGTTGTCATTATAGGTAGGGGTGTTAAAAATTGATCCGAAAATCAAACCGAACCAAAGCTTAATGGCTTACTGGTATCGGGTTAACGGTTTAACGGACGGGAGCGAATTGAAATTTTTTTATTAACAGCTTATCAGTTTGGGGGCAGATTATTTAATTTTCTTTACAAATAATTTGTTAACCCGTTAAGAATACATATATATATATATATATATATATATATATATATATATATATATATATATATATATATATATATTAAATATCAAAAAGACAAAAGCCCTTCCACTTCCAGAGTTCCAGTACTCTGTCTCTACTCTCTAAGACTCTAACGCTTAAGTCGTAACGCCTAATTCCTAAATAATTAAAAAGTCAAAAATCCTAACGCCTAAACCAGCAGCCACCAGCAGTCCTCGACGACTTCCAACACTCTATCTTATGACTCTCCCTCTCGCCTCTCCCTCTCGCCATAGTCATAACAGCAGTCAGCAGATGGTAAGTTTCTTTTCTTGTTGATGTCTTTAAAATCAAAGAGCATCTCAATTCTCATTATATGGCTCATATGTGGATGAAAATGGACCATAACTTAAAGAGCTTCAATTTCAATCTGCTTAGTCTTAGAGTGTATGTTGCCAATGAAAGGGCTTGAAAATGAGTGTGATTTTACTCCCTATTATCCATCTTTTTTACGAACTACGATATCAGTGATGAGTATGATATGAAATTTTAGCAGAGAATACTCTTTTATTTTCTCTGTTCTTCTCCTATTGATAGCCATTGTATATTATCTGTTTGATGCTTTCTTGGCTGAGTATGTTTCAACATAGAGTTCCTTTTGGTTTGGTGTGAAAGTTACAAATGCAGAATTTCTTGATTCAAATTGGTGGCAAGCTTATCATTTGTGCTTCTGATTTGGTGTTTTTGCTCTTTAAATTATGGTCCATTACAACTTGATGTCTTTATTCCCATTCCTTCTCTTTTCTTGTTGCAGTGACTCATACATGGTTGAAAATATACAAAGTGATAAGGTGATGATGTGTGAAAGTGGGGCTTCTAATTCAAATACAATAAATCAAGCTCAAACAACGGAGTCAAATATAACCAAAAAAAGGAGAAAAAGGTCTGTTGTGTGGAATCATTTTACAGAAATTATTACTTCTGAAGGGAGTACAAAAGCAAAATGTGACTATTGCTTTATTGAGTATGTATTTAAGACCAAAGACGGTCCGACACTTCTTTCTCATATGCTTAAGTGTCCTAAACGTCCTGCTATTGTTGATAAAAAAATCAAATTTAGACTTTTAATCTGCTCCGGGGGGTAGTCAGGGTGACATAGTTGTTGTTACTTGGAAATTTGATCAAGAAGAATGTAGGAAGACATTATGTCATATGGTAATAGTTGATGAGCTTCCTTTTAGCTTTGTTGAGAAATAAGGTTTTAGAGACTTTATGAAAGTGGCGCAACCTTATTTTCGGATCCCTTCCCGTAGTACTGTAACTAGGGATTGTTTTTATCTTTTTAATGAAGAAAAGAAAACGTTGAAGAGGTTTTTTATAGAAACAAAACAAAGGGTATGTATTACCACTGATACCTGGACTTCTATACAAAGAATCAATTACATGTGTATCACTGCCCATTGGATTGATAGTGAATGTAATATGCATAAGAGAATAATTAATTTTTGTCCTATTGTTAGTCATAAAGGCGAAGATATAGCAAATGATATTGGTAGGTGATTACGTGAGTGGAGGATAAACAAGATCTTCACTGTCACAGTTGATAATGTAAGCTCAAATGATGTGACAGTAAAAGAATTATCTAAGCAATTAACAAAAATGGGAACTAATTTGATGAATGGTACTCACCTTCACGTGAGAAGTATGGATCATATCATGAATCTTGTGGTCCAGGATGGTTTAAAAGAATCTTCAGTGTCTATTGAACGTGTTAGGCATGCAGTGAGATATGTTAGGCAGTCTCCTGCGAGGTTGAAGAGGTTTCAAGAATGTTTTGATGATGAACAACTCAATTGTAAAAAAAACTTTTTGCTTATATGTTCCAACTAGGTGGAATTCCACCTGCTTGATGTTGCGCAGGGCTGTTGAATTTGAAAGTGCATTTTCACACTATGCTTCTAATGAAATTGGCAGGAGACTGAGCATTCTTATATTGATGTTGGAATTCCTACAAGTGAACTTTTGAGTAGTGATTGGGAGAATGTAAAAAGAATTACAAAGTTTCTTGAAATCTTCTATCTTCTTACTTTGAAGATATCTGGATCACGTTATGTTACATCGAATATTCATTTTCTTGAAATTTGTGCAGTTACTGTTTATTTGAAGCAATTGATAGCAAATGAAGATACAATTTTAAGTGAAATGGCAAAGAATATGAAAGAAAAGTTTGATAATTATTGGGATGATCCAGGGAAAATGAACAAGATCGAATCAGTTGGCTATGCACTTGTAAAGATGTTTGGTGTAGATCCGGGGGCAACTATACAAGCAGAAGTGACGAAGTACATGACTTAATTATTTAGTGAGTAGTCCAGCTCAAACAGTGTTGTGATTGCTTCATCTTCAGATTATTCTTCATTGGGTACTTCGACTTCCGGGCTTTTTGGCAGTCAAGCAAGCACCCAAAATATAGGAATTTTAGAATCACTCATGCAAGATATAAAAAAATATAAAAGTGGGAGTGGAGGTGTTGATATTAGAACAGAGTTAGATAAATATTTAGGTGAAGAAACTGATGACACTAAAGAATTTGGTGTTCTTCTTTGGTGAAAATTCAACTCAGCTAGATTTCCTATTCAAGTGTGGAATTCGAATGTGCGTTTAGTATGGGAGGACGTCTTCTTGATTCATTTAGGAGTTCATTAACTCCTAAATTGGTGCAAGCTCTAGTGTGTCTTCAAGATTGGCTTTGAAATGAAAAATTAAAACAACCTATTAGTGTTGAGGAAGATTTTGATAAAATCGAGCATCTTGAATAAGGTAATAATATTGTTACTATATTTGTTGTATATAAGTGTTTTTGATATGCTTATATTTATCGCACGACTCATTATTTTAATTTTTTTCCTTTAGATTTAGCCAGCAATGGAAAAGATCCTTCCATAATTGACGTGTAGTGTTAATATATCTAGTAAGTAGAAAAACCTACTAGTAACCTCTCTGCTTCCTATACTTAGAAAATGATCCCAATGAAGCCAATGGTGAGACAAAAGGAACCCCAGGATTGATTATTCCCTTAGGCCTATTCTCACTCCTTCAACTAAGAAATTCAAATCAGCACTTGAAGCAGGAGAATTCGAATTTAACCCATCAAGGATTCAAGTATTTGTTGTATGTAAGTATGTATTTACTCTCTTACGTACAATGCATCAGAAGATCCCAGGCTTGTCTTAGCTTAGCTTATTCTCCCACCTTACGTTTAATGTTAATAATACTATCTTGAATTATGTTCTGGGGAAAGAGCGCATCTGCATTTCCTGTAAATTGTTTTGGTGCAAACTGGAACCTTCTTTTGTTTGGTTTTGGTTCGTGGCTGGGAACTGACTTGAAATATGTTGAATGCTCTTGAATGGCTGATTTGGGAACTTCTGCAACTCTTCCTATGTAGTTAATCATGTTAATAAACAGATTGGAAATTGTTTTGTAAATTTGGCAATAGAAATTAGTTCTGACATTTAAGCACAGGAAAATCGAATGGATAAAATCTAACGACTTAAATCCCTTTGATTCCAATTTTAATTGCTTTACTCAGTTTCATTTGTTTCAAATCTCCATTTCAGCTAGTTGAGTTAGTGCATCAGATGTTGTCATAATTGACCTTTAGCATACATTATGCAAGAGGCTCTTTTGTTTGGTTTTGGTTCGTGGCTTGTGCTTCGACTCTTCTTATTGCCTCAAGATTGTAGTATTTATCAGTCTCTATTTCGTTGTCTAATGCTGAAATTTGGTGTATGCATATTTTTTTACAGGGATCTGCTCACTTATGAACTTTGAAGCTGCAGAAATTCAAGACATGTATGCCTATGTATGCCTGGACTCATATGTAATCTGCTTTGGGGTGTAATGTAGCCTACAATGTACAATGTGTTATGCTTTTTTCACTCTCAAGCCTAGTTCTGCTTTTTTCATTCTCAAATGATGTGTTCTGCTTTTTTAACAGACATGTATGTCTGGTGTAATTTCGATTTCTGAATTTGTATGCTAGGCTGTTAGCAAACAATTAATGCACACAATATAGATTGAATTAGGCTGATAAACCGCCCGATAACCTCCCGATAAGAGCTAAACTGATATCAATTTGCCTGATATCTTATCGAGTGGCTAGTGGATTAATACATTTAAAAGACGATAACCGATAAGCCAAATTGTTAAGAGTAAAGAGCCGCCTAATCCGCCCGATAAGCAGCCCTAATTATAGGTAGTCTAAAGCTTGCATGTCAAAAATCTAATTTAATTCTTTTTTTCCTCTTAAGAGTAATTAATGAGAGTTTAATTTATATATTGTTGGCCTAAGTAAGTGTGTTTTGATGATTAACAAAGGAACTCAATCATGAACCAGGTTCATACATAGTGTACACAGACAAGGGTTGATTCAAGCACAAGGCATGCACGCGAAGGAGATAAGCTTAAATGGTTATGTCTGATATCTCCTGAACGAAAAGACTACACAATTGATAAGGAGAAGGACTCCTTACTCGAAGAGAACTTTATCCTAGATAAGGGAGGAGTTAGAAGTTGAAGATAACTGGAACTCTTCTACAAAGGAAGAGTAAAGCATTAGACTTCTATTTATTTCCTATTTTACTAACTCTATATATTTCAGGATGTTCTCACTTTACAGGTAAGCACAAACGCTAAAGTTAAACGTGAGTTGAGAGCAAAATAGCAAGACATTTTGTAAGCAATTCATGTGTGGTTCAAGTGTGTCAACCGAAGCTACATGAACCAGATCGAAGAACCAGTTCAAAGTGCCTGTCTTTTATTCTAGTTTCATTGTAGTAAGGCTTTTGAGTTGTACCTTTCAGCTTTATCTAGAAGCAATTGTACTAGGTACTTTGAGAGTATTTCAAGTTAGAGTTAACTTGAAGTTGTCGCAACGTCTAGAGGCTGGTTGCCACAAATGGTAGAGGTAATCCTTAGGTTTAAGTTTTGTATATATTGTTTTTGGCTCAATGATTTAGTGAAGTGCTGGGGAAAATCCTACTGGGTAGTAGGTCGTAGTTTTTTTACCTTTTGAGCCAGGTGTTTGTCACGTAAAATACTTGTGCTCTTTACTTTCTGCATTTATTATTACGCAACAGTAATATAAGGAACACATAGAAGAACCAGGTCCTTCTATAATCTGTGCATGCAAAAAATTGGACACCATACAAATCATACCTCCCTTCTTATGTGCTATTGAAGATAAACATCAATTGATATCAAAACAGGTTATCCTTGAAGAGGCTAACACCTTAGGAGAAGATCAAGACGAGTGCACCACCTAGAAATTGGGAAGGAAAATCTACTGTTAGGCAACCACTCTTTAATGACCAGTACTAATTTTGATGGAAGAACAAAATGAGAGATCACATTCAAGGAGAAGACTATGAGCTATAGGACATTGTCACTGATGGTCCACTAGCAACCTTAAAAAAAATGCTGAAGGAGTAGATGTGCCAAAAACAAGAGCAGATTGCAATGTTGAGGACTTGAAGAAGTGGGAGAAGAATTCTAAAGCCAAGAAATGGCTTGTTTGTGGGCTTGGTCCAGATGAGTACATCAGAATCCAAGGTTGTTCCACTACTAAGTAAATTTGAGACACACTGCAAGTATCTCATAAAGGAACAACTCAGGTAAAGAGATTAAGAGGAACCCTACTGTATTCTCAGTATGATAACTTTGTTATGAAGGATGGGAAACCATTCAGGAGATATACACAAGGTTCACTACACTGACAATGAACTAAAATCTCTTCGAAGAATTATTCTTGAAGAAGAAAGGGTTGAGAAGATACTCACTAAGGTCTTGAAATCACTTCGGAAAGCAATATCACAGGCATCCAGGAGTCAAAGAACATTGCCACTCCCCACTACATGAATGATTGGGAATCTCACAGCCCATGAACTTAGGAGACAAATCATGAAAATGGATGTACCTAAGAAGGAAAGGAGCTTAGTACTCAGAATCACTGAATGTTCTGATCTGGAAGATGATGAAATGGATATAATCACCAAAGACTTCAAGAAGTACCTGAGGAGAGGAAAGGATTCTTCAAGAAGTGGAAGTTACAACAAGGCAAAATCTCCTGAGAAGCAAACCAATGATGGTTGTTACAAGTGCGGAAAGCCTGATCACCACATGAAAAATTGTCCTTTGTGGGAGATTGAATGGAAAAACGAAAGAGTTGAACGAAGTAACAGGAAGAAGGAACAGGTTCAACCCAAGAAAAGCAAAAATAAAGGATCAACCAAGGCTATTGCTTGAGGAGAAAGCTCAGATGATGATGTTGATGATGAACGAGCACTTATGACCATTGGAGAATCTGATGAAGAAACTGAGTAAGTGTCTTTCATCTTAAAGACAAGATTAAATTTTTGTCTAAAGAAAGGTTATCTGAGTTATTGCTAGAGCTAATTGATGAATCTGAGGATGTGAATAATGAAAAAGAACAACTGTCAAAAGAATGCGTGATTTTGAAAGCTAAGTGCAAAAACCTGGAACTTAGGACTTGTGAAACTGAAAGTGAAAACACTGTGTTGAAGAACCGGGTTCATGCACTTGACATAACTGTCCTAGAACTTAGATCTGAAAATCTCAAATTGAAATTAGGAACATGCAAAAAGAAAGCTGATCACACATAACTCACTTTAGAAGAAAATGTTGGAAAAATGAAAGATGAGATGTATAAGAGGGATTGACAGGTAAGAGTCCTAAAGGAGGATCTAAACAAGGTCAAGCATGAGCTAGAAAAAACTTTCAAATCGAACAGATCCTCTGATGCACTTTCATGGCTACAAGAATATTATAGTAGCAACAGAAGAGGACTTGGCTTTGGGAACTCTGCACCTAAGTGGGATCCCAAAAGCAAGTACCCCATACTCCTTGAGAATAAGATTTTCACACACTATGGTAACACTGTCACTATAAGAGTGAATGCACTACAAAAGAAAAGGCAGATCAAAAGAACAAAAAATTTGTTCTAGGGAAAAATAGGCTGCCAAGTTGGGCTAAAAAGAATTTGATTTATCATTTTGCCTATAGAAAGGGACCCAAACAAGTTTGGGTTTCTAAGAATAACCCTGATTTATTTTTGCAGGTCCAAGTGAAGGGGAGAATCCAAATAAGGTACATTGATAATGGTTGTTCAAATCACATGAAAGGAAACAAGAACTAGTTCTTTTCACTTGAGGATCTTAAAGGAGTTAATGCCTTTGGAAACAGAAAGAAAGGTGATATCATTGGGGTTGAAAAGGTAGGTAAGTCTGATTCTCACTCTATTGAGAATGCCGACTTTATAGATTAACTGAAGTACAATCTAACAAGTGTATCACAATTGTATGATAGCGGTAACATGGTAGCCTTCACCTCTACGAAATGCTTTGTGATAAGTCTTACCACTGACAAGATTATTTTGCAGGGAAAAAGAGTGAATAAAAAATATGTGGTGGATTTGTCCAGACTTTCAGATAATGATCTCACTTGCTTAAGTGTGTTGGATAATGATCCCTTCCTTTGGCACAAGAGACTTGGACATGCCAGTCTAAACCAACTCAATAAACTACTTTCCAGGGACTTGGTAATAGGGCTTCCTAAAATTAAGTTCAAGGAAGACAAAGGCTTGTGAAAGGGGGAAGCAGGTAAGATCCTCTTTTAAAATCAAGAAAATGATAAGTACCACCAGGTCGATGGAACTGGTCCATGTGGATCTTTGTGGTCCAAGGAGAACATTGAGTAAGGGTGGTAAGATATATGTTATGGTGTTTGTTGATGATTATTCTAGGTTTACTTGGACATTATTTTTAACATCTAAATATGAATCATTTGACATGTTCACTTCTTTTGTTAGAAAAACTCAGACACAACTAGGTAATTAACTTGCATCAATTAGGTCTGATCATTGTACTGAATTTGAGAATGCTAAAATTGTTGAATTTTGTGATGAGCATGGCATAAATCATAAATTTTCTGCTCCTATCACTCCTCAACAAAATGAAGTAGTTGAAATAAAGAATAGGACATTGGAAGAAATGACTAGGACTATACTTCTTTCTAGTAAACTGCCCCATAACTTCTGGGAAGAAGCTGTGAACACTGCTTGCTACATCATAAATAGGTGCATGACTAGACCTCTTGTTGAGAAGACTCCTTATGAGTTACTTAAAGGGAGAAAGCCTAATATATCCCACCTTAGGGCATTTGGATGCAAGCGCTTTTTGCACAATAATGCTAAAGACTCCCTAGGTAAGATTGACCCCAGAAGTGACGAGAGAGTATTCTTGGGATATTTTTCACATAGTAAAGCTTATAAGATTTATAGCAAAAGAACTATATGTGTAGAAGAAAGTGTACATGTGGTTTTTGATGAAACTAACATTCTTTCTGAGAGGCAGAAACATGATGATGAAGCAATTGGGCCGGTAAGAAACTCAAATGAAACCACAACCCAAACTGAAGCTGCACCAGAGGAAGGAACATGTGATGGAACATGTTCTTCCACCCAAGGCCTGACAGAGGGAAATGAACAAAGAGGAACAGATCCACAAACCACAAGGGAACCTATCCATGAACATGTTCCTTAGCAGCAAAACATTGAAGGAACATCTAAAGGAAACCATCTGGTTGTGAAACCTTATGTGTATCAAAGTTCTCATCCCATTGAGAACATAATCACTGATCCAACCTCTGAAATCAAAATCAGATCTTCTTTGAAGAATCTCTGTGCTTTTGATGTTTGTTTATCTTTTATTAAACCTAAAATGTTGTTGATGCTTTGTAGGATGCAAACTGGGTAAATGCAATGCAAGATGAACTCAACCAATTTTAGAGAAGTCATGTTTGGCATCTGGTACCAAGACCCAAGAACAGATCAGTAATTGGCACAAAATTGGTCTTCAGAAATAAACTTAGCGAAGATGGAACAATTACAAGGAACAAGGCAAGATTGGTGGTTCAAGGATTATGTCAAGAGGAAGGCATAAACTATGACCAGACCTTTGCTCTAGTTGCAAGATTGGAAGCAATTAGACTCCTTATAGCATTTGCTGCTTACATGGGATTCACTCTCCATCATATGGATGTCAAGAGTGCCTTCCTCAATGGATATCTAAAGGAAGAAGTGTTTGTCAAGAAACCTCCGGGCTTTGCAAGCAAGTAATGTACTGATCATGTGTACAAGCTTGACAAGGCACTTTATGGGCTTAGGCAGGCTCCAAGAGCATTGTATTGTCAAAATTCTTGCTTGAGCATGGCTACAAGAGAGGTAAAATTGACAATACTTTGTTCTTGAAAGAAAATGGTAAAGATCTCTTGGTAATTCAGATATATGTTGATGATATAATCTTTGGAGCAACTACTGATAAGTTAAGTAAAGAATTTGCTAAACTAATGGGAAGTGAATTTGAAATGAGTATGATGGGTGAGCTTAATTTCTTTTTAGGCTTATAAATTAAACATAATTCAAATGGAACTATGATCCATCAGCATAAGTATGTGAAAGAGTTGCTTAAAAGGTTTAAAATGGAAGACTCCAAAGAAATTAACACTCTTATAACAACAACTACAAAATTAGATATAGATAAACCTGGTTCATTTGTTGATCAGAATCTGTATAGGGGAATGATTGGCTCTTTGTTATATCTCACTTCTCGTAGACCTGACATCATTTTCAGTAGGCAAATCCAAATGAGTCTCACTTGACTGTTGTCAAGAGGATCTTGAGATACCTAAAAGGCACCACTGACCTTTGTCTATGGTATGCAAAAAAGCAGTAATTTCAACTTAGTGGGATATGTCGATACTGATTATGTAGGTTTTCTTGTGGATAGAAAGAGCACCTCAGGTATGGCACACTTTATTGGCCCATGTCTTGTGTCTTGGGCCACCAAAAAGCAAAATTTTGTGGCCTTGTCTACTGCTGAAGCTGAGTATGTGGCTGCTGCCTCATGTTGTGCTCAATTGTTGTGGATCAAACAAAAATTAGACATTGGAATTGATGTAGGTTGTATCCCCATCTTTAGTGATAACACTAGTGCAATTAGTATGACCAAGAACCTCGTTCATCACAAAATAACTAAGCACATAAATGTTAGGCATCACTTTTTGAGGAACAACTATGAGAAAGGTTTGATCACTGTTGAAGTTTTTGCTATTGACAAGCAAATAACTGACATCTTCACAAAATCTCTACGTAGAGATCACTTTTAAAGGAACATGTAAGAATTAGAGATGATTAAGATCACCAAAAAGGAACCAGTCCTAACTCAAAAATTGGTTAGATAGTTTGTGAATTTTGTACATAATTAGATTAGATTTTACTCAGTCTCATACTTTCACTATTATACTCTTGTGCCATGTGCTAAAATGATTCATTAATCTCTAATGATATTATCTTTGTTTAAAATTCAGAATTACATAAGAGAATTCTCAGGGAAGAACTTGCTTCATCAAGATAACATGGTATGTACTCTCCACTCAGCATATTTTAGAATAACTGTATTTGGATCATGATCAAAAGAAGAGTCCCATTTAACCTAACCTCCCTCAAGCTTATCCATTACAAAAAGAACCAATTTTACCCAAAGAGAGTCCCTAGTGCAATAATTGCCTAGAATCTAGGGAAGTCTGTAACGTCTTTTCAAACTGACTCCCAGTGTGATTAGACTCCCGAGCTTCTGAAAAGTTATCGTTACTCAATTAAACTCTCTCTGTCTCTCTCTCTTTGTATTGATTTGGCCTTAGCCGTTTCTTCACTTCTAAATTTTCAGCCGCCAATAATTCTCTCCATCTTCTTAGCACTCACACTTCTTGTACAACCATCAATGGCTAACCGTTCTGAAAATCCTTGTACTCCACCCAAAGAACCATCACCTACACCTTCAACCAACCCTATACCCAAGAAAGGACGAGTAAATGCTATTGCTCTTTAGACAGTGGTAGGGAGAGAATTATCCAAGAAGTTGGATGAACAATTGAAAGCAAATCAGGCACAAAACCCCCCAAAATCTGAAGAATCATGTAAGTCTGCTACTGAAGGTGAAGAAAATGTTTCATATAAAACAGAGCACGTAACTTCTGGTCTTTAACTTACATATGAGGAAATCTCTAGGGTTGCAGAGAATTTAGAAAATAGGTTTGTTCTGGTGGGAACTATTGCTGGGGTTGAAACATGTGGTAGAACTAAAAGGAGAAAAGAAAAAAAAGAGTGAGGGTGCTCAAGGTGATGTGAGGGGAAAGGGAAAACAAGGAGTGATTGAATCTTCACCTACTCCCGCTGATTTAACTGAGGAGACTGGAGCTATGGTGTTGTGGAGTGAGAATGGTGTTGAAGAGGAAGAAAATATGAGAGAAGGAGGGTAGTGGGTCTAGATATGCTAGTGCAGTTGAGGGGTTGGTTAGGTTGAGGAAGAAGTTCCAAGAACTTGTTCCATCTGTGCAGGAACCCCTCGAAAACTTGTTGAAATGAGTGACTGATAGCTATAATCCAAAAAGGAAGAAGAGTTTAGTAGTTAAAATCCATGGAACTGATAGGGAAAACAAGAAGAGAATGACTTCTCATTCTATCCCTGTCCTAAATCCTCCTAAAAGAGGAAGAGCTACAAGGAGTCAGAAGAAGCAGAGTGAGGCTGAACTTGAAAGGCCTTGGAAGAGAGTGGAAGAAAAGCTATTGCAAAGGGAAAGAAGAAGGCGAGTGAGCCTGTTGAGGCAATTGAGATTGAGGAGATGGACCTGGTCCTTCATAATAAAGACGAGGTAGAAGAGGTGAAAGTTGTGGCTCTAAAGGCAAAAAAAGAAAGACTTCCATAAAGAAGTCATCTTCAAAGACTGCTAATGCGGAGTCTACTACCTTAGCAAAAAGAAACAGGTCTACCTTGAAATCTAGAAAAATGAAAATGTTGGAGGAAGAAGAAAGTGAAGAAGAAGAGGAATTTGATGAAGAGCAGGACAAGATGGTTTAGTTTGGAAAAGAACCATCTTGAAGGGTAGACTCCTCAGGGACTTGGAGGTTGAATGCATGGTGATGCTGTTGGAAAAACTACAACTGCAGGGTTGGAAGGACATGGTTCTTCAGATGGATGGAAAGCTTTCAAGGACTGAGATTGTGGAGTTCTTGGAAAATTGTGAGATAAAAAATGGCAGAGTTACCAGTATGGTGAAAGGGGTGACTGTGAGCTATGACGACAAGGAAATGGGAGAGATTCTGGGTGTACCTGCTGAAGAGTACAATGATTATAAAAAGCTGAAATGGCCAAGCCTAGAGAAACTCCCCACCTCCCTTGCCATTACAAGAAAGTTTGCAGACAATGAGATAGATGACCAAGGTTGTATACATGATCTCATCCAAGTCACACCTCTATTTGAGGTTATGAAACGGTCAGAGCAATAATAGTACCAACAAGGAGTCTGGGTCGATTTTCCACAGGGAGCTATGAATGGGACTTAAGAGTATACATTAGAGTGAATGAGCTTGAATTATCTCGAATTGAACTTCCACAAATGTTTCTAAATCTATTTTAAACAAATGATAATAACTAAGAATTAAAACTAGCAAATTGTTTTTGTTTGTTTTTCAAATGGTAAAAAGGCCTAGGGCTATGACCTTCACATAGGTGTTCGCTTAATAGGTTGTAAGCCTTAAAACTTGTTTTATTGGTCGGGGTAGATTATAGGTATCAACACTCGAGTACCCACTCAATATCACTCGGTCAGAGAGTGATTTTGCCAAATTTGGCTTTCTCAAGACCAAATGGGTATTGAACAAAGCAGTTGATAATAAGCTCAAGTCATGTTTCACTATCTCTAGATTCAACCCTTTAATTGGGTTAATTATGTTTATCAATCTCTCGATTGACCCAATTCCTTGCTAGCCAAGTTTTCCTAGACTAAGTCTCTCTTTCTCAAGTAGAGACCAAGTCCATTAGGCATGAAATAATGTTTGCAACCATTAAATCTTAAATTTAAAGCTAGAAAGAGGCTGGATAATCAACACCCAACCATAAACAAGCAATAAATCAAACTCCCATTAAGTTTGCACACTAGAGTTGGGTCACAACCCTGGTGAAAATCTAGCTACTCATCCTTAAACTAGAAGATAAAAAAGAAGAAATGATAATTAAACCCATATTAATGATTGAAATGATAAAAATAATATCAAAAAAGCTCAAAATAGCTAAAATACCTTAAAAAAACAAAGTAAACGGCTGCTGATGTCAAAAGCTACAAAAGTTAACCTAAAAAGGTGAAAAAGTTAACCTAAAAAGTGAAACTATTCTATTTATACAGTGCTGGAATTTTCGGACAAAATTGCCCTTTTCGAAGGTTCTGCGGCGGTCCGCACTTTTCTTCATCTTGGCGGGATTGGTCTTTTGCGGCCGCACAATTCTGAACCGCGTACGGTCGCACATGTCTCTTTTGCGGACCGCACAAATACAACTGCGGTCGCATAGTTGATCTTCTAAGGCGCACAATAATTGTGCGGTCCGCACTTCCGTGGAACTTGAATTGCATGTTCTCTGAACCTTCGGCCTTGCCTTGCTTATGCGGCCGCATATTTCATGTGCAAACCGCACGTCTCACAAGTCTCTGCTGGATTCGCTTCACAATCTGCGGTCCGCATTTTAGGGCTTCTGTGCCTGTTTTTGTCCTTGGTTCAAATTACTCCTTCTTGAGTCGGATTTCATCTTTGAGGCTCATTTTCCACCATTCCTGCAATTAAGCATATTTTATCAGTTTTCGGGAACACAATTAAATGCTTTTGGACTAAAACGAAAGTAAAAAGGTGCTAATAAGTAGTCGAAATTACACTCATTAATACAAAAGTGAGATGAAGCCTGCCCACAAAGTGTTTTTTGAATTTGTTAACAAGGTCGTGTTGCCCAGGCGGGAAAGAAGGCACATTGTCACATTCATGAACTTGGTCTTATGAAATGCCTGGATACTAGGAGGCGGATTAATTATCTTGGGTTTATTATCCATCTCCTTGATAGAGTTCTATAGGCATAAAAACTCACCCCATACCCTATGGTTTCATCTCACCACCATACTAGATAACTTCAAGTTACCTCTCAAGAAATGAGATGTTATTACAAGCAAAGATCACTTTGGGGCCAACACATTGAGATCATATGATTATGAAGTCCATACCGGCCCCAAAGAACCTGATTTATCCAAGAAGGTGCTTTTGAATAGCAAAGTGAGAGCCTTGGTGCAAGAGAGTGTGACTAAGGATGCTGAGATTGAGAGGCTCAATGAGAGGTTGGCTGAAGTAAAAACTGAGAGAGATGCTCTCAGAGTTGAGCTTGAAGGGAGAAGGAGAAGAATGAAGCCATTCTTCATGATATGATGAAGTTGCTTCAAGCCAGAAACCAAGAACCTGGTCCTTCCCAGCCTTGAAACCTTCCTAGCCTAGTTAGACAAACCACTGACCCGGATGGGATTTTTTGGTTCTTTTTGCTCATAATCGAGTACCTTCATTTTTCTTTATTCTTTGTGGATGACTAGTATAAATGATAATCAACTATTTTTATGCTCTAACTGTTTGTTTATGCTTCTCAAATAGCTAATATTATTTGATTGATAAATGATGCTTGACTCCATGATTGCATTTGAAGTAGCTCCAGTGGTTATTAAAATCTGCTAAAATTTGGTTATATAATATAATTATGCAACTTTTTCAATGATTCCAAAAGGGGAAGATATGTTGTGTTTTTTACTTTGGTTTGTGATGTTTATAACCTAATAAACCTGGTCCTTGATGATTTGTGACTTAAAAATGGAAAGTGACCTAACATTGTGTTGATGTTAAGCTGAGCTAGTTCTAATGCTTATGAAAATCACAGAGTTTGTCATCATCAAAAAGGGAAATTTGTTGGCCTAAGTAAGTTTAGTTTGATGATTAACAAAGGAACTCAAGCATGAACCAGGTCCTTACACAGTATACACAGATATGGGCAGATTCAAGCATGAGGCATGCACGTGAAAGAGATAAGGTTAAATGGTTATATCTGATATATCCTGAATGAAAAGGTTGCATAATTGATAAGGAGAAGAACTCCTTACTCGAAAAGAACTCTATCCTAGATAAAGGAAGAGTTAGAAGTTGAAGATAACTAGAACTCTTTCACCAAGGAAGAGTAAAGCATTAGACTTCTAGTTATTTCCTATTCTACATACTCTATATATTGTAGGATGTTCTCATTTTACAGGTATGCACAAACACTGAAGTTAAACGTGAGTTGAGAGCAAAATAGCAAGGCATTTTGCAAGAAATTCCTATGTGATTCAAGTGTGCGAACCTGAAGCTACATGAATTAGATAGAAGAACCAGTTTCAAGTGTCTGTCTTTTATTCTAGTTTCATTGTAGTACACTTTTGAGTTGTACCTTTCAAGTTTATCTAGAAGCAATTGTACTCGGTACTTTAAGTGTATTATTCAAGTTAGAGTTAACTTAAAGTTGTCGCAACAACTAGAGACTTGTTGCTACAAAGGGTTAGAGGTAATACTTAGGTTTACAAAGAATTTTGTAAATGCTGTTTTTGGCTCAGTGATTTAGTGAAGTGTTGGATAAATCCTACTGGGTAGTAGGTCATGGTTTTTTCACCTTTTGAGCCAAGTGTTTTCGACGTAAAATACTTGTGTTCTTTACTTATGTATTATTTTTGCGCAACAGTAGTATAAGGAACAAATAGAAGAACTAGGTCCTTTAATAATCCGTGCATGCAAAAAATTGGACACCACACAAATTGGCCCCCTTCTTGTGTGGTATTGAAGTATAAAACATCATATATACCGACCATCTTGCCTGATTTAGGGGCAATAATGTGTAGGATAAAATATGTTCATATTAAATGCTCGCGTAATAAAGAGACACGTGGAGTCGAAGGTAGACGGAAAGTTAGGCAAATGACAATCAAGTCTGAGGGCAGCAATATCTTGTGATCCCGAAGGGAATGTTGTTCATAAAGACAAAATAAATGCCTACCACCCGGTAGTATTTAATGGAGAATATTCTATAGCATTAAGTACGTAATCCGTTACAGTTACAGAGAATATGACATTCATTGCCTACCATTACACACCCTTCAATGGCCCCCATAATTGTCATTTAAGAGGGGCTTGATCCTAGGAACTTGTTCCCTAGGTGCAACTATAAATAGTGAGCTCAACAACTATTGTAGGGGATGAATTTTTTGACAAGCTTATGTTATATACTGTTCAAAGCTCAATAATATTTATTTCCTTGCTTATTAGTATCGTTACTACTGCCTCCAGAAGCTCTGCTCTAGGAACCAGGATTGCTGCTGTCGTATCTCGATTTCAATGCTAAATAAGTGTTACATTCTTATTTATTTTATTTATCATTTTGGGATCAAATCGATTCACATGTGTATAAAACACGTATAAATTCAACTGTACAGTTTTACGGGTAAACAAACAAATATCACGAATATCATGTCGTGCACAGTGAAAACACACAAGTATGATCATAAACAGTATGAAAGAAGGCTTAATCCCCTCAAATATTTGTACCTAAGACATTAAAATCTTCATGCTACAAACCAAGTAGCCAACACCTTCTTGATCAGATTGGAGCACCGAGACTAAGATAAGAACTTGAAACTTACTATTTAGAAACCATTTCTTTACCGGAAGCAATAGGAGCATCTTTGCTATATACACCATTGCTTCCCTCTTCAATATTCTTCCACCCTCTGCCCCTTTCAAATTCTTTTGCAGTGTCATAAGAAGCATGAAGTCCAAAAAAGAAGTAATATACCAACAGAAATCCAGTCCAAGCACCAAATCTTATGAATGATTTCTTATCAATTGACCCTAAAAGGAAAATGTTAATAGCAATAGAGGCTGATGGCAACCATGACACAAGTGGTACGCCCCATAGCTTTGGATTACGAGCATGAGGTACAAAAGACCAAAGTCCAATTGTTGCTAATAACCAAATTGGCACAGTAATGGAGTAACCAATCCATTCATGTTTACTTAGTCCCCAATAAGTAGCTGTAGCAATGGAGGATCCGAGAATAATCAAGAGAAACGCGATAAGCTTGTTGCGATTTGCATTTGTAGTTTCTCCGCTCACATAGTAACGTCGAACCAGGAGAGCAGGCGCCACGAGCATGAAGATGAACAGGGTGGAGATTGGAGAGAATATCGAGTTTCGTAAATAAGGCAATGATTGCAGTAGCACAAGACATGACGGCCGTAGCATTGACTGGTGTACCTGTAGGGACGGATCCAAAAAATCACTAAATTTCAACAAATACTAAAATCTAAACCCATTATGGCAAAAGTGCATCGGATTCAATAATGAGAAGAGAGAGTTGAACCACCGATTCAAATTTGAATTCTGGATTGTGTACCTGTCTTGGCATTTACTTGAGAAAACCAAGGAGGCATAATGTGAGTTCTTGAAATATGAGTTAAATATATAGCTTGACCAACAGCACCAACTAGCAAAACTGATATCATTCCTTTCAATGCCCCTGCAGCTACAATATATTGTGCCCAACTCCATCCCACAGATTTAAACGCCACAGAAAATGGAGCATGAATATCAATATTTGTTGGACTTTAAGCATGGGGCTTAAAGACTTTAAGCATTGGGATTAAAAGTCTAACAGTGTGAATTGGAAAATGGTGGGAAATAAAATGGAGGGAAATGAAAATTTGAATCAAGTGAGCTTTTGTAATGAACTTTGTACCACATTGGTGAAAGACAACTACACTTGTGTGTATAAATATAGGATCACT
The DNA here is from genome assembly GCA_005239505.1 of Nicotiana paniculata. Lineage (NCBI taxonomy): Eukaryota > Viridiplantae > Streptophyta > Magnoliopsida > Solanales > Solanaceae > Nicotiana > Nicotiana paniculata. Next base: position 675 of record ML305812.1, on the reverse strand, counting down.
TCTTAGAGCTCTTAAAAGGAGTTGAAGAGGATGTATCCTCGCGCCGTCGTCGTCGCTCGGCTTCGGCTTCGGCTTTTCGGCTTCGGAAAATGATCGATCGATAAGATTATTTTTGGACAAAGTTTATTTAATTAATTATTTAATAATTAAATTAAAAGTTTACTTAATTAATTATTTAATTAAATTAAATGTCAGTTAGTTCATTAACGGAATTAACTGAAATCCAAAAACGCTGCCTTTTCTGAACGTTGTTTTCCTTCCTGAACAGACACTTTTTCCTGAACAGACATCACACCTCTTCCAATAGTTGCCTATAAATTCTGAGGCATGACTTCTTTTTCCACACACTGAAAAATCGAGAATCCCATTCTGAATACTGCANCGTTTCATCCTGGGAGGATTTAATCCATTACCTTGGCAACTTGTGAGGGGGTTAAAATTCCTTAAGGACACACAAGGAAATTGTGGACTCGGAATATTTCTTATCGTTTATATATTTTCTGTTTCTTCTAACAGTTCTTCTGATTTTTTGAGTTTTAACACAGAGGCGATAACAAGCTTAAGGAATCTTATTATTAACGTTTATGTGGTGAAATTTATATTGAACTGTTATATATATATATATATCTGGTTTGGAGACTAAAGCCTTGTGCTTTCTACTCCAATAATTGTTCT
>ML305811.1:3508-32835 GCA_005239505.1 Nicotiana paniculata | reverse complement strand
TCCATGTCTCTTATGTATTTATTTATGTGTCTTACATACTCAGTACATTATTCGTACTGACGTACCATTTGCCTGAGAACGCTGCGTTTCATGCCCGCAGGTGCAGGTAGGCGAACTGACGGTCCCCCTTCTTAGGATCCCTGATCAACGAGAGTTGGAGTACTCCACTTGATCCGAAGCTACTTTAGATTTTGGTACGATACGTTTGTATATATATATATATATATATATATATGGGTATTACGTGGCTCAGACTCGTCTTTATACAATTATATTTCTATTAGAGGTCTGTAGACAGTATGCTAGTTTGATAGTATGTGGCCTTGCCGGCTTCCAGTTTTGAGATGTATAGTTGTCTATAGCAGCCTTGTCGGCTCGTCCTACGTATGTTGTACGTATATGTATGTATGCCTTTTTGTGCAGATTTCCTTCATGTATAATGTTCTCGTAATTCAGCAGATGTTATTCAGGTTCATATTTTAGATGCATGTTTAGGGGTGTTTGACAGGTAGGACTCAGGCACCCATCGCGGCCCATCGGTTTGGGTCGTGACAGAAGTGGTATCAGAGCAGTTCTGTCATAGGGTTGTCTACAGACCGTGTCTAGTAGAGTCTTGTTTATGGTTGTGTCGTGCACCACACTTATAAACATGAGGCTACATGACATATAGGATGTTGTCCTCTCTTTTTATCCCAGATCGTGCAATACAAGAATTCATGTTCCTAACGATACGTTATATTGTCAGTAATGCCCCAAAGAGTACGGCCGCTCAGAAGGGAAAGTTCGTGGCTGGTGAGACTACTAGTCGAGCGCCACGAGTTACCAAGGCTCGGGGAGCATCTCATGGTGAGGTTCTATCTTAGACTTCACACACCCCGCCTTTTCCAGAAGAGCTCCGAAGGGCACCAGCTTCAGCGCCCGCTCCTGTACATTCAGCACCTCAGCCGGATGCGTCGGGTCAGGAGATGAGAGATGCTGTTCAATTATTGACCCGATTAGTAGCCGTACAGGCTCGGCGTCAGGAAACAGGTATCGGTCACGCAGATAGGTCCGTGAGTGCGAGGGTTCATGACTTTATTAATTTAGACCCTCCGGTATTCACTGGAGCAGACTCGAACGAGGACCCTCAGGTATTTATTGATAGAGTGCATAGGACATTACGGGTAATGAAGGCCACTGCGACTGAGTCAGTTGAGATAGCTTTCTATAGACTCCGAGATGTTGCAGTTAATTGGTACGAGTCTTGGGAATTGTCCAGAGGTGAGAATGCCCCTCCAGCGGTATGGCATGAGTTTACAGAAGCATTTCTTCGTCATCATCTGCCACCAGAGCTTAGGTGAGCCAGAGTTGATAGGTTCTTGTCCCTTCGGCAGGGAAACATGAGTGTTCTGGAGTGCAATCTTCAGTTTGATTCGTTGGCTAGATATGCTCCCACTATTGTATCTAAGATGGAGGATCGGGTTCATCGGTTTGTGATGGGATTAGAGCCTAACTTGCTTAACAATTGTATGTCGGTTTCACTTCATCCAGACACGCATATTTCTCGTATGCAGGCATACGCTCATGGTGTAGAGGAACGTAAACAGAAACACAGGATCGACCGTGAGCATGATAGGGCCCAGAATAAGAGAGCGAGGTCTTTTGGTCCTTCTGGTAAGTTTCAAGGTGGTCAGAGGCAGCAATATTCGAGATATCCATCCCAGCCCTCGGCTAGCGCGCCTCTTCAATTTGGAAGTAAGAGATTTGATTGTTCTACGTATTCAGGGCCTGGTCAGAATTTTAGGGCCTCAGGTTCTCAGTATAAGGGTGAGTCAAATCAAATGAGGCCACCCTTTCCACGATGTACTCAATGTGGTAAGCAGCATACCAGACAGTGACATATGAGATTAGGTGTTTGTTATACTTGTTGTTTTCCAGGCCACATTATGAGGGAAATGTCCGATAAGAGGTGATGCAAGTGTAGCTCAGCCAGCGGGATCTGTAGCTGGATAGTCATCATCAGTACGCCCCCCTGGGCAAGGTCCCCATGCACCAATGAGTCGTGGTAGAGGCAGAGGCGGAGCATCTACCTCGAGCAGCCCTCAGAATCGCATTTATGCATTGGCAGGATGACAGGACCAAGAGTCATCGCCTGATGTTGTTACAGGTGTATTGTTAGTCTCCTCCTATGATGTATATGCACTGATTGATCTAGGTTCCACCTTATCATACGTTACTCCATTGGTTTCTAGTAAGTTTGAAATAAAACCTGAGTTGGTTAAACCTTTTAAGGTATCTACACCTTTTGGGACTCGGTGATAGCTAAGCAGGTATATAGGGGTTGTATAATAATAGTTCATGGTCGACCTACCGTAGCAGACTTAATCGAGTTAGATATGGAAGAATTTGATGTTATAATGGGTATGGATTGGTTGGTTTCTTGTCATGCCAACGTTGATTATAGATCAAAGATAGTCCGATTTCAATTTCTGAGGGAGCCTTTTTTGGAGTGGAAAGGTAACACGACATCGCCGAGAGGTAGATTTATTTCCTATCTCAAGGCAAGGAAGATGATCATAAAGGGTTGTATTTATCACTTAGTTCGGGTTCAGGATGTGGAAGTAGATTCACCAACCATTCAGTCCATCCCTGTGGTAAATGAGTTTCCACATATCTTTCCTGATGGACTTCTAGGTCTCCCGCCAGAGCGAGAAATTGAGTTTTCTGACCTACTACCAGATACTCTCCCAATATCTATTCCTCCCTATAGGATGGCCCCCGCAGAGCTGAAAGATTTGAAAGAACAACTAAAGGACTTGCTTGAAAAATGTTTTATCATACCTAGTACGTCACTGCGGGGAGCACCTGTGTTGTTTGTAAGGAAGAAAGATGGTTCCTTACGAATGTGTATTGATTATAGGCAACCGAATAAGGTGACGATCAAGAATAAGTACCCGCTCCCGAGGATTGATGACTTATTTGATCATCTGCAAGGTGCCAAGTGCTTTTCAAAGATTGACTTAAGGTCCGGGTACCATCAGGTAAGGGTTAAGGATGAAGATATTCTGAAGACAGCATTCAGAACTAGATATGGGCACTTTGAGTTTCGGGTTATGTCGTTCGGTCCGACCAATGCCCCCGCAGTATTCATGGATTTGATGAACCGTGTGTTCAGGCCTTTCTTAGATCTGTTTGTAATTGTATTTATTGACGATATATTGGTATATTCTCATTTAGAGGATGAGCATGCTGGTCATCTGCGTAGTGTGCTCAGAGTTCTACAAGAAAGGAAGTTGTATGCAAAATTTTCTAAGTGTGAATTCTGGTTGAACTCTGTAACTTTCCTTGGGCATATCATTTCGGGTGAAGGCATCTGAGTGGATACACAAAAGATTGAGGCAGTAAAGACTTGTCCTAGGCCCACAACCCCGATAGAGGTTCGTAGCTTTCTTGGATTGGCGGGTTATTACAGGAGATTTGTGGAAGGATTTTCTTCCCTTTCAGCACCTTGAAAAAAGTTGACTCAGAAGGGAGCAAAGTTTCAATGGACTGATGCTTGTGAACGGGGTTTCCAGGCATTAATGGACAAGTTAACTTCAGCACCAGTTCTAACGCTCCCTGAAGGGACCGAAGGTTATGTTATCTATTGTGATGCTTCAGGCATTGGATTGGGTTGTGTGCTGATGCATCATGGTAAAGTTGTGGCTTATGCTTCTAGACAACTACGAAAGCACAAGAAGAACTACCCGACCCACGGTTTAGAATTAGCTGCGGTGATTCATGCACTAAAGATGTGGAGGCACTACTTGTATAGAATTCATGTTGATATCTATACGGATCATAAGAGCCTCCAGTACATATTCAAGCAAACGGAATTGAATCTACGTCAAAGGAGATGGTTGGATCTACTTAAAGACTATGACGTTGAAATTTTATACCATCCGGGGAAGGCGAATGTAGTAGCTGACACCCTCAGCCGTAGATCTATGGGCAGCCTGTCGTATTTGCAGATAGAAAAGAGGGGAATAGCTCATGAGGTTCATCAACTAGCTAGTCTTGGAGTTCGGTTACTGGATTCAGGTGATATTTGAATGACTATTCAAGATACGACAACATCCTCTTTAGTAACTGAAGTAAAGGATAGCCAATACGAGGATCCTGTGTTAGTTCGTTATAGGGACACCACCCTTCAGAAGGAGAAGACACAATTTGAAATTACAGAAGATGGAGTCCTCAAATATCAAGGGAGATTGTGTGTGCCTAATGTTGCAGGGATACGTCGGCTGGTTATGGGAGAAAATCACTATTCTCGTTATTCTATCCATCCAGGAGCAACAAAGATGTATCATGACATCAGGGAAATATATTGGTGGGACGGAATGAAAAAGGATATAGCAGAATTTGTTGCTCAGTGTCCTAACTGTCAGCAGGTTAATATTGAGCATCAAAAACCCAGTGGATTTTTGCAGGCTTTGAAGATTCCGACTTGGAAATGGGAGATAATCAATATGGACTTCATCGTAGGCTTACCTCGTACCCAACGTAAGTTCGATTCAATATGGTTGATTGTTGATAGGCTCACAAAGTCAGCCCATTTTCTGCCCGTTAGAACTACATATTCCTCAAAAGATTATGAGAGACTTTATATCAAGGAAATAGTACGACTGCATGGTGTCCCTGTATCTATTATCTCAGATAGAGGAGCTCAATTTACAGCTAACTTCTGGAGGTCCTTCCAAAAGGGATTGGGGACTCAAGTAAGTCTTAATACAACATTTCATCCCCAGACAGACGGACAGGATGAGCGTACTATTCAAACACTGGAGGATATGCTGCGAGCTTGTGTGATAGACTTCAAAGGTAGCTGGGATGATCATCTTCCGCTTATTGAGTTCGCGTATAATAATAGTTACCATTCCAGCATTTAGATGGCTCCATACGAAGATCTTTACGGACGGAAGTGTAGGTCGCATATAGGGTGGTTCGATGTTGGAGAATCTGGATTACATGGGCCAGACTTGGTTCAGCAAGCCATAGAAAAAGTAAAGCTTATCCGGGATCTACAATTGACAGCTCAGAGTCGTCAGAAGTCATATTCGGACGTGTGACGACGAGATTTAGAGTTCGGGGATGATGACTGGGTATTCTTAAAGGTATCACCTATGAAGGGTGTGGTGAGGTTTGGAAAGAAAGGCAAACTTAGCACACGATATATTGGTCCTTATAAGATCATTCAGAGAGTTGTCCAAGTATCTTATGAGTTAGAATTTCCCTCAGAGTTAGAGTCTGTCCATCCAGTTTTTCACGTATCTATGTTACGAAAGTGCATTGGCGATCCTACCCGAGTTGTGCCCACGGATGATGTACAGATTACAGAGGACTTGACATATGAGGAAATTCTTGTTGCCATCCTAGATCGACAAATCCGCAAGCTACGGAATAAGGAGGTATCCTCCGTGAAAGTACTTTGGAGAAACAACAATGTGGAAGAAATGACTTGGGAGGCCGAGGAAGACATGAAGTCTAGATATCCCTACTTATTTCCTCTTCTAGAGAAGGTTCCGACTGAGACGTCATAAGCTCAAGGTGCGTGTCGAACTTTTGTGCTAGCTATTGTTATTGGTCATGTGAGGCCATCGTCGTTATTAATGACTGTGGTCCTATATGGCGTTAAATTACTGGGTTTCTACTAGAAGAGTTAGTAGTAGCGTTGTTACAAGGGCGACTCTACCAAGGTTATATAAATCCCGAAAGGTTAAACATTCGAGGACGAATGTTTCTAAGGAGGGAAGGATGCATCTCGCGTTTTCGTACGTTAAAAGTTTCGTCTTCAGTTAATCGACGTTGTCTTGGGAATGAGATTATCTTGAGGTTAATGTAGTTACTCTATTTATAACAAGCGATAAATAATAGTTATGAAGGATAAAGGGGTACATGAATTAAAGAAAACGAGTTTCGTTAAAAATGGCCAATTTGGAATAAAATATGGGTCGAGCGACAATACCCGATAATTATTAACTAGTACCATGTAAGGTACCATATGACCACGGTAGTATAATATATAAAGTATATATGAAGTATATTAAAAATAAGTAGAATTTTAAGGAATTTGTGGTAATTTTAAAATTATGCGGGTAATTGATTAATTACCGGGTAAGAGGACATTACCCAGTTAACTAATAAGTGGATAAAACTTAATTAATTATACTCCAAATGACATGTGGCAGCACTATCTCACCTCATGAAGTGACTAAGTAATTAACTATCCTAGGTGGCTACCTATAAGGTATTTGAATTAAACAACTAAAAGAGTTGTTGTCCTAATTCATTTTGGGATAAGGAATGTAACGTTAGAGATTCTAAACAACAAAAAAAAAACTTTTCCTTTCTTAGTTTGAAAGGTTAGAAGTCTGAAGCTTTTAGAAATCAGAAGCTTTCTTTCCAAGCAAATTTCGTGCATATTTCACAGTTTCGTTCAATTAATTCAAGGAACAGGTATGTTAAGGCTATCCCTTCTTTCTTTTGGCATTATCCAAATCATACTGAAGAAACGAACAAATACACAGTTTTTATAAATTACTGTATTCATAGAAATAGTAGGGGTGTCTATATTCTTGATTCCCCATGAGAATTATTATTATTTTATGTTCATGGGTCTCAGAATAATACGCAGTTGGAAAAGTTTATCCGGAAGTAATATTGAGATATTACGTAGTTTTCATGCATTTCATACATGTGCATTGACCCATGACCAGATGGCGTTATATACGCGTATGTATGTAAATATATGTATATGGGATGGGAAAATGTTACGACGTTTATACGCACCACCACCTGATCAGCTGGTATATGATGATGATGTTTCCCAGAGTGGCTGAAATATGATTCAAACGCATTATATATGCGTATATATGTATGTTTATTCAAGAGGTGCTATATACGCGTATATATGTATGTATATATATGTATATGGGATATGGGAAAGGTTATGGCGTTATATACGCACCACCTCTTGATCAGCTGGTATACGATGATGATTTTGCCCATAGTGGCCAATATGATATGATGGGATGCCCTTAGAGGCTGATGATGTTATGAAACACATACCTATGCACGACATGACATTCATACGCATATGCATGATGCTAAAAGTGATTTATTGTTACAGAGTTATCCAGACATACAGGTTGAGTCAATTACTCTATATCTCTTCCATGTCTCTTATGTATTTATTTATGTGCCTTACATACTCAGTACATATTCGTACTGACATCCCTTTTGCCGGGGGACGCTGCATTTCATGCCCACAGGTGCAGGTAGGCGAATTGACGGTCCCCCTTCTTAGGATCCCTGATCAGCGAGAGTTGGAGTGCTCCACTTGATCCAGAGCTACTTTTGATTTTGGTATGATACGTTTGTATATAGATATATATATATGGGTATGACGTGGCTCAGACCCGTCTTTATACAGTTATATTTCTATTAGAGGTTTGTAGACAGTATGTCTAGTTGGATAGTATGTGGCCTTGCCGACTTCCAGTTTTGAGATGTATAGTTGTCTATAACAGCCTTGTCGTCTCGTTCTACATATGTTGTACGTATATGTACGTATTCCTTTTTGTGCAGATTTCCTTCATGTATAATGTTCTCCTAATTCAGCAGATGTTATTTAGGTTCATATTTTAGACGCATGTTCAGGGGTGTTTTACAGGTAGGACTCAGGCACCCGTCGCGGCCCATCAGTTTGGGTCGTGACAGGAAGAACTAGGACCTTGTGACAGATATGGAGGTGGGTTGTTGGGTAGTTGATACATCGGGGGTCTCTGAAAGCTCGAGCCCCGATTTCCGTGATTGCTATTGTTCCAACCCTCTTGATTATTGTTTCTTCCCCAATTTCTTTGATTGTTGCCACCCCAATTACCTTAATTATTTCCTCCCCAATTACCTTGATTACCCCAATTGCTTTGATTATTATTTTTCCCCCAATTGCCTTGGTTGTTGTTTTTGCCACCACTCCAATTTCCAAGGTGGCCTTAGTTGTTCCAGTTTCCTTGGTTCCCTTGTGATATCCATTGTTGTTGATTTGGAGCATTGCTTCTTTGTCCTTGATAATTGTTGACATATTGAACCTCTTCATCTTGCTCATCATATGCATCATCTTGATTATACCCACTATTACTTTGCTCAAATTGTTCAGGATGGTTTTGTACTTGTTGACATCGTTGTCGTATCTTTCTCACCCTCATGTTCACCCCTTCCATAGCATTCACCTGTTTCGGCCCTTGAACCTGTTGAAGCTGAGCCTTGGCCAATTGGTTTATGGTGGTTGTCAACTCCGCATTAGCTTGACCATGATCATGTAGCTCCTTGTGTAGGTGAATAACATTTGGGTCACCCTGAGGAACATTGGCTCTACTTTTCCATGCCGAAGAGGTATCCGCCTTCCCATCCAAGATTTCACAAGCTTCAAATAAGCGTGTTCAGGAAGTTACCCCCGGCGAGTTGATTTACCACACACTGATTTGTTGTGTTGATCGCTCTGTATAAGGTCTAATGGATCATGGCCTCAGTTATATCATTGTTCGGGCATTCTTTGACCATGGTACGATATCTTTCCCAAATCTCGTGCAATGACTCTGCGGGATCTTGCTTGAAAGCTAGAATTGCATCCCTTAGTGTAGCCATGTGCCTTGGAGAGAATAATTTGACAATGAACTTCTCGGCCTACTCATACCAAGTATGTATGGAATGATTGGACAATCTCTCTAACCAGTCCAAAGCCTTTCCCGGTAGAGAAACGGGAAACAGCCTTAACCGCAGTGCATCCTCCGAGACATTTGTTTGCTTTCTCCCCAATAAGTATCGACGAAACCCTTGAGATGCTTGTAGGAATTTTAGTGTGGAGCTCCGATGAAGAAACCCGGATTCTCAAGAAGTGTAAGCATCACGTTGGTTATTTGGAAGTTTCCCGCCCTAATTCGGGGCGGGACTATTGCACTTGCATAACCCTCGTTCGGTAACACCCGATGTGCTGCTCTTGGTGGAGGTGCGGGAGGATTTGGGATATTATTATGAGGCGGTCGGCCTCGTGTGTTTACTTGAGGCTCGGGATGAACCTCATCCACTTGATCATCATCTACCTCCTTCCCCAATTGTAAATTTCCGAGGGGCTCGTTTTTAAGAGCCATTTCGTACCTAAAAGAGATTCACAAACAAAATTAGTGACTCAGATAAAAAGAAAGAAAAAACACAAAAATACCTAGATATAAAGCTAAATCCGTTTAACTCCCCAGCAACGGCGCCAAAAATTGATCTCGGCAAAATCCACACCATAATTAAGTAGTGAGACGGTCGATGCAATAATAAACCCAACAAAGGTCGGGATCGAATCCACGGGGAGTTAGAATATGGGATTAGGTGTATATCTAGGTTGATTGCAAGTTTTGGCTCCAATTAAACTTCCACAAATTTGATTGGTGTTCTACTTCTACTTTACTCTATTGTTTGCAAGTATAAAACTAAGGACAATATTTTTGGTTTTGAGTTTTCAAATGATTAAAGGGACTAGGGTCGTGACTTCTACCTAGGTGGTTATCTAATGGATAGCAAACTCTAGTGCAAGTTTGATTAGTTGGGGTCGTAATATATCAATCAAATCCGGGTACTCACTCTATACCTCTCGGTAGTTTGAGTGATTTTGCCCAATTTGGCTTTCTCAAGTCCAAATGGGTATTTTCATAATACAAGTGATATTAGCTCAAGTCGGGTATTACTATCTCTAGGTTTAACCCTTTAATTGGGGCAATCAATTTCTTGAGTTCACCCAAATTCCTTGTTAGCCAAGTTTTCCTATACTTACTCACTCTTTCTCAAGTAGAGACTAAGTCATTTAGGTATGAATCAATGTTAGCAACCATTAATTCTTGAGTTCTAGAAAGATCTAGGCTAAATATCACTAACCTAATCACAAAAAAATCCTAAATTAAACACCCATCAAATACCCACACTAGGGTTGGGTCACAACCCTAGCTAAAGATTTAGCTACTCATGAAAAATACAGAAATTAAATAAGAAATACAACTAGAATCCATAATATTTGATTATGGGGTAAAAATATAGTGTTTGGAGACAAATCTAGTACAAAATTACTAAAAGCAGTAAGAGAAAACGGAACAGGTGCTCTTCTAAAACATAACTCCACCTAAAAATGACAAAAAGTCCTATTTATACTAAGCTGAAAATATCTGGCAAAAATGCCCCTGCGGAGGTTATGCGGCCGCATAATTCTGCGTAAAGCCGCACACTTGCTTCTGCGGCCGCACAATTATAGTGCGGTCCGCATTCTTTGAACTTGAGCTCTAGCTTTATCTGAACTTCTGCGGACCGCACAATTCTGAGTGCGGCCGCACTCTTGATTATGCGGCCGCATAAAAATGATGTGGCCCGCATGCCTTGACTTTGGACTTGAACCCAGCTCTCTGATTCTTCACTTCTACGGACCGCACAATTGTGAGTGCGACCACACTTGACATCCTGCGGCCGCAAAATTTTGGTGCGGTCTGCACTCCTTCAGCTTACCCAAATAGCAATTCTCTGAATCTCCTCCTCTGCAGTCCACATAATAGTGAGTGTGGTCGCACATAGACTTCTGCGACTGCACAATACTTGTGCGGTCCGCACATCTTTACTTGCTCAAACTTCAGTCTTTGAACCTCTCTTCTGCGGCCACACTAGAATTATGCGGTCCGCACAGTTGGCCTTTTTGCCCTGTTTTGGTTCTTGTTCACTTTTGAATCCTTTATGAGTTGATTTTGATTCCTTTGGCTCATATTGCAACGTTCCTATAAGCAAGCACATTTCATTTGTTTTCAGGAATACCTTTATGCATTTTGAGCTAAAACACAAGTAAAAGAGAGAAAATAAGCGGTCAAAATCCCTACTTATTAACTCCCCTAAATTTAAACTTTTGATTTTCCTCAGGCAATTAAGGCAATTCCCACCTCCACTAGAAAAAGGGATATTTCAGCTGGCCTAAGGTGAATCAATCACGCATCAATTGGGACTAACAATTACCGCCAACACATATGAATTATCAACAACACATGGTTTTGACTTTTTGAGTACCATAGTTCTAATGTGACACCAGAGCATCAAGAGTTGACTTTATTCATCAAGGAAGCTCGCTCTTTCATGTAGGTCATTGTGGATCCCAAACTTCTCCTCCTCTACTCTCCATTAGCAAATCTCACTTTATAATGTAACACTCGAAACAAGGATTGTGAAAAGTTCGCTCATCTCTCTCAAAAGAATGTCACAAGCCCGACTCTAAGTACCATAAGCTTTCCCCTTATGTAAATCACCACTAATGTAATCTCACTCAACTTGAAATCATGTAGGGATTTTGCAGGATGTAATGAAGGATTTTGTACCAAAGGTAGGACTTGTTGGAATATAATGGTTTCTTCTTTCCTTAAGAACTCCATTTTCTCTTTTCGGCTCATACTTTCTTGACTCTTTGAGTCATTTTCTTCTTCCTTGGGGAACTAGAGAGACATAAAGCCACTCTTTCTTGATCATGACATTCATTTTTCTCCTTTTCTATTTACTCCATGCCTTTCATCATTGTTTTCTTTGAATCCCTTCAACTTTCTACCTTATTCACTTTCTTCTTGGAATTTTTCTTCTTGGTCTTTATTTCTTTTCTTTTCCTTCCCTTTTATTCATTTCTTTCTCTTATTTGTACCTTTTATCACTTTCAAACTCCTCGTCTCTCCCCCAAACTTATGTTTTTGCCAATTGTTTTTCAAGAATGCTAATGAAAGATCGGGTGCCATGAGAGGGTCATTACAAAACACATAAAGGCTTGTAACGTGGTTATTGAAAGAAAAAGGGCTTCGGCTCAAAGGGGTTGACAAGGGATATCACATTGGTAGGCTGTGGAAGTTTTCAAATTTCAAAATTGGATCAATGAAAGCCTACAATCATTTCTCAAGCCAAGCTACACTTAGAATTTAGACTAGACAAACATTCGGGGCAAGTTCTAGACTATTTTCACGGGAAGTTGGACTTGCAATTCAATACCTCATTTCTCAAGCTGCTGGATTGCTAAAGAGAACAGATTCGATGGCCCACAACAACCCTAGCTAAGATTGAGAATCACAAATGGCTCGACTAAACCACTCGATGACTGTTTAAGTTAACACAAGATTCTAAAGGTCACAACTAGAGCTATTTTATGCCAACAACTTTGTTTTTAACCATAAGTTCAGAGGTAAATGTGTTAGTACCAAGTGAAGCATGCTTGAGACACTTTTGTTCATTACTACTATATTTTCCAAAACATAAAAGAAAACAGACTCAATCCCTTAAGAAGGTTTTCACGCCATCCATCATTGGGAAGAGCCATTCGGTTCACACAACATCCACCTTTGGAAAGAACCATGGCATTAAGAAAACCAAAGGCTTATTATTCACACACAATGTAAAAAGAAGCTACTAAAGTAAATAAGAAGTTATACTACTAAGGAAAAACAAACTAAAGAAGTTATGAAGTAAAGTACAGAAAGTAAAATGAAATACAAAGCGAAGTAAAGCGAATATATACATAAGGGAAATGAATATATACATCAAATAGGGAGAATATATACATACCAAAGAGAAAATAAAGATAAAGAAAAAATAGTGTAATAGTTATTACATTCCAAATGTTCATGTCAATCAATCAAATAGACCACCCCCAAATGAAAATAAGCATTGTCCCCAATGCTAATAAAAAATAAGAACATGGAAGGGTAGAGAGTGAAAAAAACTCCCTATGTGGTCTCAGTCTGCATGGGGTCCTCAACACCCTCTGTCTCCTCTCACTGTATGTTATCATCTCCTGTTCTCCTCTGATTCCTTTGATTCCTGAGACTTCTGCATCTTCTTGACCTGCTTGCCCAAATCCTTAATGACCTACCCATGCGTCGCTAGAGTCTCTATGATGGTCTTCTGGTTGTCTAGAATTTTCTTCAATGTTTCCTCCACTGACGGAGGTACCTGTGGCTCTGCTGGGGCTAAGGACTGTGCTGCAACAATACTGGATATGGCAGTCAACTTTGTAGTAGCTGCCTGCATCCAGTTGTTGAGACTCGCCAATGTCTGGGAGACTCGCAGTGCAGTATGAAGATAAGTAGATGAGGTTGGAACTGATAATGGCACTAATAGTCTAGTAGAAGCAGATGGTCTGAAAGATGAAGGTGGGATGGCTTCTTTCCCAGTGGAAGTACCGGCTCCTGTGGAAGGCTCGGCAGCTGAATCAGTAACCACTACTGCTGGATCCTCAAACTGGCCGGCAGAGGTAGTAACTTTACCCTTGAACTTCGGGTTGTCAGCTCCCTAGAGGTGGTACCATGAGAAAGGATTCTTTTCCTTTACCTCGACGTCATAATGCCTCGGCTTCACCCCTTGATCCTTGAAATATTCTGTGAGGAAGTTGGGGTAGGGATATGACCTCTCCTCTTTCTGGACCGCTAAGGTAATGTTTGAAGACATCAAGGCTCTCACATTTATTGGATTCCGACCATAATGGATGCCACTAAAACTGCACGGGGAAGTGGGAGGATTTTTTCATTTTGGCATGGATCAATGCGGCTGCACACGAATGTCTTCCACTCTTTTGGTTCAAAGTTTAGGGTGGCTCAAAATATTTGAACCCCTGCTATGAGCCACGAAGGTGTTGACCCTCAAATTGCCAGAATCTCAGCTAGCCATGGGCGAGCTGCCTCACCCATAGCTAGCTTTTGCAAGTATTGCACTGCATCTACTTCTTCAAACCCCACATATGAGTTAAGTGCACGGGAGTCAAAATGGATTTTCAGATTTCGAACTTTTGTCACCTTGGTTCCCTTTTTGATATGAGAAACGTTGGAATAGAATTCTTTGAACAGGTGCTTATTTGCATCTAGCATGCTGTGGGTGAACCATTTCCATCCTTTGCGCTCCTGGAATTGTCTAAGGACATCGTATTTGTGCTTGTTCAAATCTTTCATCAACAATTGTCGCTCAAGAGTGAGCGACCTTTGTGACCACCATTCTTTAAATTTAGCAAAGGCATTGGCACTGACAAATCTGTCTTCCCATAGCTCTGGCCTCCTTGATCCTTCTAAACCTCCCACTGCAGTATCACCCCCTCTCCCATCGTTTGGGACATTATCATCATCGTCCACATTAATTGGATTAGCTGGAGCATGTGAGGGAGAGGGCTCAGAGGCTTGACTACCCTTCTACGAACCTTCAGAAGAACTGGCAGACGATGATGATTCATTTGCCAGGTGGAGTCTCCCTGGAAATTGTTGTGATTGGGATTCCGGTTATGCTTGCACGGAGTTACCCTCAGAAGCTTCCTCGGATTGGAGGTACTCACTAGTCTCGAAAGTTTCAAGGGCTCTATAGTTGTAGCTTTCTTGCTTATGACCTTTTGAAGTGCTAGAGGTAGGTTGTATTTGCCTCGACCCCGGCCTCAGGAGGGTTCTGCCCTCCCTTTCGATGTATCTCCTCTACCACGTGAGCGAACCATTGTCTGCAACACATAAGTAGTAGAAATCAATTAGAATTGAAGCTCATAATGTATACAGAAGCATGATTAAAAATTGCAGTACACAGTCTCAGAAGGGGCAGTGTGGATCGCACAAAAGTGTGTGCGGCCGCAGACTGCCCAGTGTGGACCTCACAAAAGTGAGCGCGGACGCATAACCAAAAGTGTGGACCGCACAATTTTGAGCGCGTCCGCACAGCCCCAGGTTCAGACTACTGGGGTCTCTAATGTTTCATCAGTTCGGACCACAAAAAAGTGAGTGCGGCCGCACAAGTCCACTGCGGACCGCAAAATTTTGAGTGCGACCGCACAATTTTATTAACATACTTGCCCTAACTCAGGGAGCTGCGGACTGCACTAAAATGTGTCCGGTTGCATACCCTCTAATGTGGACCGATCAAAAGTGTGTGCGGTCGAATAGTTTGAATTTCATGGCCACTGACTAATGATTTGTACAAGGTTTTTCACTAATTAGGCATGGATCTAGCAATTAAGCATGATTAACTACTTACCCATGCCCCATTTATCATTTAAGATGCTACTCATATGATGCTAAGCAAGAATGACCATCTATTGACATTATTAGGCATGAACTTAACCCTAGATTAAAGAACTAAAATAAAGAAAAAGAGGAAGAATCTAAAGCACTGAAATTAACATACCAATAATAAAGATGTAAGTGAGATTCAACACTAATGAAATGGGAGAAGATTGAGAACAATGGGGATATGCACTGTGCTAGCTTAGTTTCAGAGTTCAAAGGTCGAAAAGTGTAAACAGTTGAGTAAGGCCCTATTTATACTTTGACCCGTGTGACCTAGAATTTTACCTGAGTGCGGCCGCACAATTTTGAGTGTGGTCTGCACTCCTTACCTGTTCTTTGAAGTATTGCTGCGGTCCGCACAAAAATGAGTGCGGACGCAGAATTTGTGTTGTCCGCACAATTTTCTATGCGGCCGCAAATCATTAAGGAAATTTGACAGGCCAGACTTCAGATATCATGCATTTCTCATCTCCCATTTGTGCGATCGCACACAGAATTGTGCGGCTGCAGAGTGATTGTGCGGTCCGCATAATTTTGGTGCGGTCCGCACTGTTGCAACACTTAGCCAATTTTTCTTGCACAGTCCCTGCAATGCACACCCATATTCATGCATACACTTCAAAACCAGTTAGCACAAAACAATGCCTAATCTAAATAAGAAAATCAAGAGAAAGAAAAAGACACATGGGTTGCCTTCCAAGAAGCGCCTGATTTAACCTCGCGACACGACGGATATTACCATCACTCACATGAAATGGAGTAATGCCACAACATGGCCATCATCAACCTTGCCAAGATAGTGCTTCAACTGGTGCCCATCGACTCTAAACACCTCACCATTCTTATTTTTCGGATCTAAAGCACCAAAGGTTGTCACATGTACAACTTCAAATGGGCCACTCCACTTTGATTTCAGCTTTCCCAGAAATATCCGCAACCGAGAGTTGAACAAAAGCACAAGATCACCTTTCTTGAATTATTTGTTCCGGATATACTTTTCATAGAGGCACATCATCTTGTCCTTATACAAGGACGAACTGGAGTATGCATGGAACCGAAACTCATCAAGTTCATACAATTGCTCCACCCTAAGAGTTGCAGCTACATCCCACTTAAGGTTAAGATTCTTCAACGCCCACATAGCCTTATGCTTAAGTTCCACCAAAAGGTGACAAGCTTTCCCCAACACTAACCTATACAGAGACATACCAATTAGTGTTTTGTAAGTTGTTCTATAAGCCCAAAGAACATCGTCAACTTTCTTTGATCAATCTGTCCGGTTGGCATTCACAGTCTTTGACAGAATACTCTTGATCTCCCGGTTGGAGACTTCAACCTGTCCACTTGCTTGAGGATGATAGTGGGTCGACACTTTGTGAGTGACACCATAATTGGAGAGTAAAGTATCAAAATCCTTGTTGCAAAAGTGAGATCCCCATCACTAATGATGGCCCTTGGAGTACCAAACCTTGTGAATATGTTCTTCTTCAAGAAAGCTACCACACTCTGAGTTTCATTGTTGGGCAAAGCCACAACCTCAACTCATTTGGACACGTAATCCACAGCTGCCGATATATAGGTGTTCCCACATGAGCTCACAAACGGACCCATAAAATCAATGTCCCACACATCAAAAATATCAATCTCTAGGATGGTGGTGAGAGTCATCTCATTTTTCTTGGAGGTCCCACCGGCCTTTTGGCATTCAACACAATGCTTAACGAGATCGCTGGCGTCCTTGTAGAGGGCAGACCAATAGAATCCACATCTTAACACCTTTGTGGCAGTTGTCGATCCACCATGGTGACCACCATATGGCGAAGAGTGGAAAGCTTCAAGAATACCCAATTGTTTTTCTTCTGGTACACATCTTCGGATAACACCATCAGTACAAATTTTGAAGAGATATAGCTCATCCCAATAGTAGTCCAGGCAGTCCCGTTTGAGCTTCTTCCTTTGGTTTGAAGAGAAATCATTCGGAACAATGTCACTCACAAGATAGTTGGCCACATCAGCAAACCATGGCATCTCGGTCATAGAATTGGAAAGGAGTTGTTCGTCAAGAAATGAATCATTGATCTCAAGTCCATCATGTGGCCTCCCCTCCTCCTACAATCGGGAAAAGTGGTACGCCACTTGGTTTTCACTCCCCTTGCGGTCTAGGATCGCAAGATCAAATTCTTGTGAAAGAAGTACCCACCGCATCAATCTTGCCTTAGATTCTTTCTTTCTCATCAAATAACAAAGTGCCGCATGGTCGGTGTGAAAAATCACCGTTGTACCCATTAGGTGTGGGCGGAACCTTTCTCGATCACTTTATAGTTGACTTGGGCCTCGTTCATAGTCTTACTAGCATAGTAGACCGGATGGAAGATCTTGCTAATTCGTTGCCCCAATACCGCCACATCGTTTGCATCATACATGAGCTCAAATGGTAAGCTCCAATTTGGTGCGGTGATAATAGAAGTGGTAGTCAACTTATAATTGAGTAGTTCAAATGCCTTCATACAATCTTCATTTAAAAGGAACTTGGCATCTTTCTCCAAGAGTTTGCACAAGGGGTTCACCACCTTAGAAAAGTCCTTGATGAATCGGCGGTAAAACCCCGTATGACCTAGAAAGCTCCTCACTCACTTTATGGAAGTAGGGGGAGGGAGTTTGGATATCACTTCATTTTTTGCTTTATCAACCTCAATACCATTTTTGGAAATCTTGTAACCGAGGACAATGCCTTCCTCGACTATAAAGTGATACTTCTCCCAATTCAACACCAAGTTATTTTCCTCACAACATGCCAATACCTTATCTAAATTATCCAAGAACTCTTCAAAATAATTCCCCACGACAGAAAAATCTTCCATGAAAATCTGGAGAAAGTCCTCCACCATATCAATGAAGATGGCCATCATACACCGTTGTAAAGTTGTCGGTGCATTGCAAAACCCGAACGGCATCCGTGAGAATGCAAAAGTGCCATAGGGACAAGTGAAAGTGGTCTTCTCTTGGTCTTCAGGAGCAATAAGAATCTTGTTGTATCCGGAGTGTCCATCAAGGAAGAAATAATAAGCACGTCCGACTAACCTATCCAACATTTGATCAAGAAATGGAAGCGAAAAATGGTCTTTCCGAGTAACTTTGTTGAGCTTCCTATAATCCATGCACACGCTCCACCCACTGACAGTTCTTGTGGGGATAAATTTATTTTTTTCATTTTATTTGGGACACATTTCACCGGCAAGGTCCACGAACTATTGGAAATGGGGTAAACAACCCCGACATCCAACCACTTGATAATCTCCTTCTTCACTACCTCTTGCATGGCCTCATTCAATCGTCTTTGATGTTCCACACAGGGTTTGTCATCCTCATCCAAAATGATTTTGTGCATGCAAAAGGTGGGTCTTATACCCCGAATATCCTCCAATGTCCAACCTATTGCTTTCTTTCTCATTTGGAGCACCGCAAGGGTGGAATCTACTTGCACATTAGTTAAGCAGGAGGAAAGAATAACCGGTAAAGCGGAACAAGGTCCTAGAAACTCATACTTGAGGTATGAAGGCAAAGGCTTTAACTCCAAGGTGAGAGGCTCCTCGATTGAGGGCTTTGTTGGTGGAGTCTTCCAATTTTCGAGATCCAAGAAAAGTTTTCGGGGCCCATAAGTATATGATCCCATTCATTGCAAAGCATTGACACATTGTACAAAGCCTTCCTTCTCATCCTCATCATGATTCGATAACACATCTTCCAAGGTATCTTTAACATTTATCACAACACTTGTGTAATCAACAATTACTTCGGTAACAAGATCCAAGAATGAGCACACTTCATTGCTATTTGGATGCCTCATTGATTTACAAACACGGAACACCACTTTTTCATCGCCCACCCAGAAGGTGAGCTCACCAGCTTCCACATCAACTAAAGCCTTCCATGTAGCAAGTAAAAGTCTCCCCAAAATGATTGGCACCTCGTAGTCAACCTCACAGTCAAGTATCACAATATCTGTAGGAAGGATGAACTTGTCGGCCCAAACTAACACATCATTAATTATCCCCAATGGCCTTTTCATTGTCCGGTCCGCCATTTTCAACCTCATGGATTTGGGTCTATGTTGTCCAATTCCCAACGTTTTGAACACTATATAAGGCATCAAGTTAACTTGCCGCCAAGTCACATAAAGCTTTGGCGAAATCGGCACTCCCAATAGTACACGGGATTGTGAAAACACTGGGTCTTCCAACTTTTGAGCCATGGAGTGCACAATAACACTCACTTGATGTGTCATTTTGATCATTTCACAGTTCATTGATCTCTTCTTTGTTACCAAATCCTTTATGAACTTGGCATATCCCGGCATTTGTTCTAAGGCTTCAACTAACGAAAAATTTATAGACAAACTTTTCATCATATAAATGAATTTCTTGAATTTATTCTCATTGTTTTTCTTTGTGAGTCTTTGAGGATGAGGAGGGGGCTTTGGCAAGGGCTCCTTGGCCTTTTGAACTACCGGATCCGGTATGTCTATTACATGATCCCTAGACGGGTTCACATCATTTTGTGTCTCCTCCACACTTTCATCAATGTCCATCATCACCTCTCCATTAGCTTGCAAATCATTTCTTGGAATGTCATCCTCTTGAACTAACAAATCCTCATCCATATTTCTTCTTTGGTTTGAGGTACTAGAAACTCCACCTTTCCCACTTCTTGTTGTCACGACCATTGCAGACCCCATATTGTTCCCACCCTTCGGGCTTACCACCTTATCACTAGGTAGTGCCCCCTTAGGGAGAGTATTTAAAGCTTGAGAAATTTGGCCAAGTTGAACCTCCAAGTTGCAGATAGTAGTGTTGTGGGAGGCTAATTGGGCATCAGAGTCGGCGTTTTTCTCCATCATTTGCTTAAACATATTTTCAATCTGTCCTATTTCACTATTGGAAGAACTAAGACCTCGTAACGGATATGGAGGCGGGTTTTTGGGTTGTTGATACATCGGGGGCCTTTGAAAGCCCGACCCCCGATTTCCTTGATTGCTATTGTTCCAACCCCCTTGATTATTGTTGCCTCCCCAACTGCTTTGATTGTTGCCGCCCCAATTTCCTTGATTAATTCCTCCCCAATTTCCTTGATTACCCTTATTACTTTGATTATTGTTGTTCCCCCAATTGCCTTGGTTTTTGTTGTTGCCACCACTCCAATTTCCTTGGTGGACTTGGTTCTTCCAATTTCCTTGGTTTCCTTATGATCTCCGATGTTATTGATTTGGAGCATTGCTTCTTTGACCTTGATAATGGTTGAATCATATGCATCATCTTGATTATACCCACTATTACTTTGCTCAAATTGTTCCGGATCGTTTTGTACTTGTTGACCTTGTTGTTGTCTCTTGTTCACCATCATGTTCACCCCTTCCATAGCATTCACCTGTTTCGGCCCTTGAACCTGTTGAAGATGAGCCTTGGCCAATTGGTTCATGGTGGTTGTCAACTCTGCAATAGCTTACCCATGATCATGTAGCTCCTTGTGTAGGTGAATAACATTTGTTCACCCCGAGGGACATTGGCTTTACATTGACATGCCGAAGAGGTATCCGCCATCTCATCCAATATTTCACAAGCTTTAGAATAAGGCGTGTTCATAAAGGTACCCCCGGCGAGTTGATTTACCATACACTGATTCGTTGTGTTGATCCCCCTGTAGAAGATCTGATGGATCATGGCCTCGGTCATATCATTGTTCGGGAATTATTTGAACATGGTACGATATCTTTCCCAAATTTCATGCAATGGCTCATTAGGCTCTTGCTTGAAATCTAGAATTTCATTCCTTAATGTAGCCATATGCCCCGTAGAGAATAATTTGGCAATGAACTTATCGGCCAACTCATCCCAAGTGTGGATAGAATGATTGGTCAATCTCTCTAACCAGTCCAAAGCCTTTCCCCGTAGAGAAACGGGAAACAACTTTAACCGCAGTGCATCCTTAGAGACATTTGTTTGCATGCTCCCAAAACAAGTATCGAAGAAAACATTGAGATTCTTGTAGGCATTTTGGTGTGGAGATCCGGTGAAGAAACCCCGCTGCTCAAGCAGTATAAGCATCACGTTGGTTAATTGGAAGTTGTGTAACGACCCTGTCGGTCATTCTGAGAGTTTTATCCTCGTTTCCCCTATTTCGGCTTCATTATATGTGGTTTAGCTCTATTATATTGTGTTGGGTCGGTTGGCTCGGGTTCGGAGTGATTGTGGAGAGAAAAAAAGACACTTAGTCTCTTGAGTTGGCCTAAAAGTTGAAAAAGTCAACCGGGAGTTGACTTATAGGTAAATGACCTCGGAATGTGGATCTTATGGCTCGGATAGCTTCGCTAGGTGATTTGGGACTTAGGAGTGTGTTCGGAATGTTATCTTAAGGTCCGAAGTATAATTAGGCTTGAATTGGCGAAATTGAGTTATTGGCAATTTTCGGTCGACAGTGGAAAATTAGCTATCGGGGTCGGAATGGAATTCCAGAAGCTTGAGCAAGTTTGTGGTGTCATTTTGGATGTGTGTGCAAATTTTAGGTCATTCGCACGAGGTTTGGTTAGTTTCGGCATCGTTGGTGAATTTCGGAAGTTTGAAGATCCTTAGGCTTGAATCATGGGTTGATTTGGTGTTCTGATGTTAGTTTGGGTGTTCTGAGGGTTCGACTAGGTTCAGGTGATCATTTATGACTTGTTGGTACTTTTGGTTGAGGTCCGGAGGGCCTCTAAAGGAGTTTGGATGGTTGACGACATGGTTTTTGTAAATTTAGAGCTGCTGGTGTGAAATCTGCTAGTTTTCCGCACCAGCGGAAGGGGGAGCCGCATGTGCGAGGTCGCTTGTGCAGTTTGGGAGCTGCAGATGCAGATTCTGAGGAGCTGGGCTTTTCCGCAGATGCGAAAATTTTGGTCACAGGTACGGACCGCAGGTGCGGTTGTATCGACCACAGATGTGAGATTGCACTTTAACTGAAATTCCGCAGAAGCACACCTGGGACCGCAGGTGCGGTTTCACTGGGCATATCATATAAATAGCAACCTTAGCGAATTTTGGTTTATTTCATCAAAGTTTTCATATGGGTTGGAGCTTGAGGGAGCGATTTGAAAAGGGAAATCAAGAACTTCGTGGAGGTAATATTTTTGGGCCTAAAGCTCATTTCTGTGGTGTTATTTGACTGATTAGACATGGAATTTATGGAAACTAGTGACTACAATTAGGGGATTAGGGCTTGTAAATTGGAGACATTTAATTGGGGATTTGAGGGGCCATTTGAAGTTCGATTTTGATGTTCTTGGTATGTATAGACTCGTGGGAGGACGAGGATTCTTGTGATGTGATTTTTATCAAATTCTGAGACGTGGGACCGGGGGTCGGATATGGCCAATTTCGGGATTTTTGATTGAATTTGATAATTTTCGAGTGGGCTTCGTTCCTTAGCATATATTAATGATATAAATCTGATTTTTGGCTAGATTTGGAGCAATCGGAGGCCGAGTCTACATGCAAAGGCATTGTGGGCTAGGATTTTAGCTGGTTTGAGGTAATTAATGTTTCCAAACTTGGTTCTGAGTGTTCGAAACCCCGAACTATATGCTATATGATTATAATTTAGGTGAAGCACATGCCAAGTGACGGGCGTGCGGACGTACACCGAGTGATTTGTGGCCTGGCTCATCCCATGGCACCGTCTAGTAGCTATTACGGACTGATATCCGTATTGCTATTAATGTGGTTAATGTGAACATGCTAGAAATCATGCTAAGTACAATGCTAAGGCTTCACGCCGAAAATTCTAAGACCCGAGTGGTCCTATATTGCTGTCTCCTTATGTGTTTTTTATTGACTTTATATTTACTCAGTCTTGTTATAGCATATCGTATCATGTCTCAGTCTCGGTAATTGTTAAATCTTTTACATTATCATTGATTCGGGCTAGTTCATGCATCTGTGAGACCATGTGATAGAGACTGGAGAGTAATGACTGACTGAGGCCGAGAGCCTGTTATTGAGAGACAATTATGAGATCGGACTGCACACCGCAACGATATTCTGATTATGCCTTCGTTGGCTTGTTATAGCTCCTGGGCTAAGATGAGCCCCTCTAGAGTCGTTACACCCCTAGTGAGCACATTGATATTTGAGGGATGGATCTTCCCTGGACATGTATCTTGTCCGAAGTCGATGATATTGAGGGATAGATCTTCCCTGGACATGGATCTTGTCCGAAGTCGATAATATTGAGGTATGGATCTTCCCTGGATATGGATCTTGTCCGAGTGTTATGTTTCGGGGATGGATCTTCTCCGTGAGGCTGGATCGGCCTTCTTCCTCAGTACCGAGTGACTAGGGTCACCGGTGTTTATGTACTATTCGGGATGGATCTTCCCTGGCCCGAGAGCCACGTACAGTACTGACTGGACCTTTATGTGAGAGTTGTGAGGACTATGTGCATTCCACACTGTTGAAGGTTTGGCATGTAGAATACTCAGATACATATGGGTTACTTATTGTATCAGACACATTCTGCATTTATTATCTGTTAAAACTGTGATCATTCCAAAAATTGTGTACATGTTTTTATTTCGGTTATTGAGGTTTAGTTCGTCACTACCTCTCAACCCGTATTTTGGGTTCGTTACTTCTGAGTTGGTATACTCACGTTACCTCCTGCACCTTATGTGCAGATCCAGGTACATCGAGACCCGGTAGTGGTTGCTGAGTGGCTGTCAGAGTTTCTTTCGGAGTCATCGAGGTAGCAGCTGGCGATCGCAGCCTCGTCTTCTCCTTGTTTATCCTCCTGTCGCATCTATATTATTTCAGACTATGTTGTCTATTTTGTACTTCGACACTCTTATCTTGTAGTAGCTCATGATTCGGTGACACTAGATCTGGGATCAGATTTTTAATTATGTTTTAAATGATGATAAACGTTTATATGGATTTTAATGACACCTTTGGCTACTAAATTTACGAATTTTCTAAAAATAACTTTAGTCCAAACGGAGTGTGTGGCTTGCCTGATTCCACAACAGGCGCCATCACAATCGGGTGTTTTGGGGTCGTGACAAGTTGCCCGCCCTAATCCGGTGCGGGACTATTGCACTTGCATAGACCTTGTACGGAAACACCCGATGTGCTGCTCTTGGTGGAGGTGGGGGAGGGGTTGGGATATTATCATGAGGCGGTCGGCCTCGTGTGTTTACTTGAGGCTCGGCATGAACCTCATCCACTTGATCATCATCTACCTCCTCCCCCAATTGTAAATTTCCGAGGGGCTTGTTGTTAAGAGCCATTTCGTACCTAAAAGCAATTCACATACAAAATTAGCGACTCGGAAGTAAAGAAAGACAAAACACTGAAATACCTACATATATAGCTAGATCCGTTTAACTCCCTAGCAACGGCGCAAAAAATTGATTTCGGCAAATCCACACCACAATTAAGTATCGAGGCGGTCGATGCAATGATAAACCAAACAAAGGTCGGGATCGAATCCACAGAGAGTTAGAATATGGGATTAGGTGTATATCTAGGTTGATTGCAAGTTTTGGCTCCAATTACACTTCCAAAAATTTGATTGGTGCTCTACTTCTGCTTTACTCTATTGTTGGCAAGTATAAAACTAAGGACAATATTTTTTGTTTTGAGTTTTTCAGATGATTAAAGGGACTAAGGTCGTGACTTCTACCTAGGTGGTTATCTAATGGATAGTAAACTCCAGGGCAAGTTTGATTAGTTGGGGTCGTAATATAGCAATCACATTCGGGTACTCACTCTATACCTCTCGGTAGTTTGAGCGATTTTGCCCAATTTGGCTTTCGCAAGTCCAAATGGGTATTTTCACAATACAAGTGATATTAGCTCAAGTCGGGTATTACTATCTCTAGGTTTAACCCTTTAATTGGGGCTATCAATTTCTTGAGTTCACCCCAATTCCTTGTTAGCCAAGTTTTCCTTGACTTAGTCACTCTTTCTCAAGTAGAGACTAAGTCATTTAGGCATGAATCAATGTTTGCAACCATTAATTCTTGAGTTCTAGTAAGATCTATGTGAAATATCACTAACCTAATCACAAACAAACCCTAAATTAAACACCCATCAAATACCCACACTAGGGTTGGGTCACAACCCTAGCTAAAGATTTAGCTACTCATGAAAAAATACAGAAATTAAATAAGAAATACAGATATAATCCATAATATTTGATTATTGGGTGAAAATATAGTGTTTGGAGACAAATCTAGTACAAAATTACTAAAAGCAGTAAGAGAAAACAGAACAGGTGCTCTTCTAAAACATAACTCCACCTAAAATGGACAAAAAGTCCTATTTATACTAAGCTGAAAATATCTGACAAAAATGTCCATGCTGAGGTTATGCGGCCACATAATTCTGAATGCGGCCGCACACTTGCTTCTGCTGCCACACAATTATAGTGCGGTCCGCATTCTTTGAACTTGAGCTCTGACTTTTGCTGGACTTATGCGGACCATACAATTCTGAGTGCGGTCGTGCTCTTGATTATGTAGCCGCATAAAAATGATGCAGTCCGTATTCCTTGACTTTGGACTTGAACCTAGCTCTCTGATTCTTCACTTCTACGGACCGCACAATTGTGAGTGCGACCGCACTTGACATCATGCGGCCACACAATTTTGGTGCGGTCCGCACTCCTTCAGTTTACCCAAATAGCAATTCTCTGAATCTCCTCCTCTGCAGAATAGTAAGTGTGGCCGCACATAGACTTCTGCGGCCGCACAATATTTGTGCGGTTCACACATCTTTACTTGCTCAAACTTTAGTCTTTGAACCTCTCTTTTGCGGCCGCACTAGAATTATGCGGTTCGCACAGTTGGCCTTTTTGCCCTGTTTTGGTTCTTGTTCACTTTTGATTCCTTTATGAGTTGATTTTGATTCCTTTGGCTCATATTGCAATATTCTTGTAAGCAAACACATTTCATTAGTTTTCGGAAATACCTTTAAGCATTTTTAGCTAAAACACAAGTAAAAGAGAGCAAATAAGCGGTCAAAATCCCTACTTATCAGGGGCTCCAAGCGAAACGGAGATCGAGCGAGATTGAAGGAGGTTTACCTAGTCAAGTAACGGTAAGCCGAAACATCTGTGATCGAGCAAGGATCACGGTAAAAATCTTGGCATGTATCAAGATGAGGCCGGTTAATTAGCTAATCATAGGATTTCTTACTGTATTTAGAATTATACCATAAGTAGGACTTTGCTACTATATAAAGGGGGCCTAATCATTTGTAAGCAAAAGAGATTCACGCAATTCAAAGTAATATACTATTCTTTAAGATCTCAATACTTTGTTACTTTATATCTCATTCTGCTCATTCCTTTGGTTCGAGGGTAACCTGTCTCGATGACCAAAGTCGCACGTCTTATTTGGTTTTCTTTATTTTTTTTACAGTCAATTTTCAATATCAATTCACATATTTTCTTAGTTTGTGCCAAGCAAAATCACATGTCCTTAAAACCACATATAAATTCAATTGTTATCTATTTTTAGGGCAAACAGATACATTCAACAATCTTGGCTTATTTCCAAAGAATAGCACACAAGTCAAAGCTCTTCCTACAATTGATCATATATAGAGCTTGCATATGATTTGGTTTTGCTCCGTTGTTTCATCTCCACGTATCTCTGTCAAAAGATATCCCTCACTTTCTTTTGTTGATTGGAAGACCATCTTATTTCTCTCTTGTTTTTTTTAGAAAATTGGTGAATTTTGATTCTTATGACTAACAAATATGGTATTTGTATTAGGTTAGTAGAAGGACCATCACTTAATCCTAGCCGAAATAGAGTTCACTTTTGCGTGAGATATTAGCAATCACCCAAATAATAGAGAATCTTGGTAAATCTTTATTGTTGAATTAGAGATCAAGTTTGTGAGGAAATAGAGTCATAATTGGAGTCTTTATAAAGAATATATATATATATATAATGCATGAAATTGGTGGAAATTAAATAGGTTTCTGGAGGAGAATTAGGAAACAAATAAAAAAACTGTATGGTCATATATAGTGAGTTCTTTATAAGTAGCTCTCTTATTATTTGCTTCTTTTTATAATTTGGACTATGTATTCTACCAACGTTTTACTTATATGTAGTCTAAGTTTATTCCATTGCATACATGAACTTCCATTATTTCTTCAGAGAAATTTGAGAGAAAAGCAAGAAAAAAAAAGTTCAAAGTTCTGAAGCGGATATTGAAGGTTGGAACATGCAAAAGAACATGAGAACTCGTTCCTTGATACAATATTGTCAAATTCATTATATCTAGTCTAGTTCATTGTACTAGGCTTATTGAGTTGTCACCTTATTTGCATATACAAGAAGCGATTTCAGAGGTTATTCTCTATGAGAGAATTGAAGTCTTAGGCTAGAGTTAGCTTAAGCGTTCTGCTACAATCATTTCTAACTTGGGCTCGCTGTTTTAGTGAATTTCTTTGAGAGAAATACCAAAGGTGGGTCGTGATTTTAACATCTTTGAACAAGGAGGTTTTTCACGTAAAAATCTCCTATGTATTAAATTCTGTATTTTACACTTTGTTATTTAACAAAAGAGAAGATAGAAGAACCAAGTTCTTATACAGGTGTCTAAGTGGTACACCAAACTAACATGTTTGATCTTGGATATTTTGTATTAATTGAATCCTGTTATAAGAAAAATCAAATTATGGTGGATGTATACTCTTTCTCCATGATATTCATCTCAAATGCTTATTGACATATTCAATGACATATTTTTCTTCACTTTTCATGTCTATATAAAGGCCTTGTAATAGATCGAAAAATATACCCAATTGAAGAAGAAATCTCTTCCTTCTCCCTATCTCTATTTCTTGTTCAAGTTTTACTAAATTGATTTTATTTCATAACACGTTATCAATACAAATTAGCTTTTACTCAAGTCCGATCCGGCACACACTAGCTATCACCACTCTGCTTTCTGGTATGTTTCTTTTAAAGTTTTCATAGCATTGTTATTACGTCTGAATATTGATGCTATAAAAGGAAGCACCATGTGCACCCAAATACCCAGATCCAGAGATGAGCTTGTCNTGACTGGTGTCAACATTTCGACAAAGAAGGCAAAAGAGTTTGGTGGTACAAATGCCCCTTTACGGGACACTGCCCTTGGGATCTCGATTGCGATTGCCAAGATTGTTTGGAAGATACAATTGGAGAATATGATGAACATCACCAGCGTCACTGGGAAAGATTTAGCCTCAACAAGCCCAAACAAAAATTCAAGAAACAGGGGAAAGCTACTGAAAAGCAATTCCGAGCCAGATATAAAAATAAGGACCCTTTAATTGGTTCATTGAGCCGTCCAGGTAAATATAAATTTCTTGTCAGCTACAAACCCCAAGAATGGCCAAAATTACTAGAAAAATTCACTCCAAGTTGGGAAGATAGTGAAATCACCCCAGAATCCAAAAAACCACCTAAACCTAAAACTCCATCAACCAAAAAATCCACACACCCACAAATATTTATGATGAGCCCTTTGAGTTCCAGCCATACCCAAGATTTTCCTCCACTCCAACCTTTTGAAAAAGAAGGTATCAGCCATGCTACAAAAATCCCCAAGAAAAACATAGTACTACCTTCTGGAGAAAAACCCCCAACAAGTGACATCGAGGTGACAATGAACTGGCAATCAGAAAATTCCATCTACCAAAACAAAGTANATATTACCTTCTGGAGAAAAACCCCCAACAAGTGACATCGAGGCGACAATGAACTGGCAATCAGAAAATTCCATCTGCCAAAACAAAGTGCTCAATAATATTGGCAACACCATAAAAAACGTGGCCCATACACAAAACAAGTTAATGAGAAAAGTAGAAACAATTAAGAAAAAGGTGGAGCAGACATCGTCTCAGCATGCAGGACTAATCAAAGCCTTGGAGCTAAGATTGGCAAATTTACAATATGAGATTTGTCCGCCAGGAACTTCACTTTTCCAGTTCTTTCAACAACAACAAAAAGAGACGATTTCACTCAAGGAACAGATCCAACTTTTGAGAAATGATTGTTTTGAGTCACAAAAAACCCCACTTTTCTCTCAAAACCTACCTTCTACCCCATGTCAACACCAAGCATATTCCCCACCAAAAATGGACAACACCTTTTCTACTTTTCCTACTACCTCACACCATCCTATCTCTTTCATCCAACCC
>ML305810.1:728-16601 GCA_005239505.1 Nicotiana paniculata | reverse complement strand
CTTATTTCACATTTTACACATAAATTCTCCTTCCTCATAATTGGCCATTAAAACTTCCTTAGGGCGATAAACATGTATAAATCACAGCAAATACGCAGTAAATATCATGCACAAGCAAAGCCGAGGGTCGACGGCCCGAACCAACATAAACATAAATGTGCACTGCCGAGGGTCGAACGACCCGAACCATAGATGCATCTATCTGCCCCGCTCGCGAATCGATCATGCGACGCGGTTATACATAAAATATTAGGGCTAGACTGCTCGCGAATCATACCTGCAACTCAGGTGATCATATGGATATACACAAATACAGGGTCATCCTGCTCGCGAATCATACATGCGACTCAGGCACCCGAAGTTACACATGTCCATATAATAAGTCCCCATTTTATCAAGGAAGCCGTTTTCTCAGGAAAGTGGTAAAATTCTTTTTAAAGAGACATGAAATATAGCTCTTAAATCTTTGTTTTGAAACTCATTTACCAAATTTAATGATATTTTCCGTAATACAGCCCTATCAGGTACACAATTATCCACAGAGGAATAAATTCTCTTTCTAGATAATTAACAAAATGAAGTCTAGTCTTCTTCAGATATTCAATTACGATTTCGATTATATTAGCAGTTTAGTATTACATGCAGAATTACAGGTACAACACGTAAGGCATCCTAGTGGGTCCTAGACTACCCGGACAAGGCATAATAGTAGCTACGCACGAACTCCCGTCACCTCGTGCGTACGTAGCCCCCGAATATAATAACATGTACTTAATTAATTCACCTAGGGGGACAATTCCCCCTCACAAAGTTAGAAAAGAGACTTACCTCGCTCCGAAATTCCAATACCGGCTTCCAAGCCCTTCCGACGACTCCAACGGATGCACAACGCCCCAAAACTATCCAAATAATAGCAAACCAATGAAAATATACACTAATATTTGCAACAATTCCAAATTATAAAATGTCCCAACCCCGCTCGATGAAATTACCAAAATGCCCTCGAGCCCACGTGCCCGGAACCCGAAATTTCTCGAAGATACATTCTACCCATAGCTTTACTAGTTCAAATGTACAACTTACTCAAATATTCATGCTCAATTTGTGGCTAAAATCCAAATTGCCAAATTTCTAGGTTTTCTTCAAAATTTTCAATTTTTCCCACAATTTTCATGTCTAATTCCATGTATAAACCTTGAATTAACTTGGAAATGAGAAGGAATCACTTACCTCTTGATGCTTGATGAAACTCCCCCTTTTAAATCCTCCAAAATCGCCCCAACCATGAGAGAGATATGAGAGAAATGGCAAAAATCCGTTTTAAATTGAACACTGCCCAGGAAAACCTTATGTGCGATCGCACACAATTGGCCGCGATCGCACAGGCCAAGTATGCTGCCCAGAAAACCCAGTGCAATCGCACAGTACCAGTTGCGATCGCACAAGCCAAAATATGAAGCGTTATATTTGTACCATGTGCGATCGCACAACAATAGTTGTGATCGCATAGACCAATGCAGTAGCCCCCTAAATCCTCCTCTGTGCGATTGCATACATCCTTGTGCGATCGCACAAGCCAAATTACCAGCCCCTCTAATTCCTTCTCCGTGATCGCACCACAAGGACTGCGATCACACTGAACCCCCAAAACACCAGTAAGACAGCAGCACAAAAACACTTGAAAACAACCCGGAACCACCCCGAAACACACCCGAGGTCCTCGGGACCCCGTCCAATCACACGACTCAGTCCGATAATCTCACACGGACTTAGTCGAGCCTCGAAATCACATCAAACAACGCCTAAATCACAAATCGCACTAAAATTCAAACTTTATGAACTTAGAAATTCCAACTTCAACATTTGACGCCGAAACCTATCAAATCACGTCCGATTGACCTCAAATTTTGCAGACAAGCCATACTCGACATTACGAAAACCTGCTCCAATTTACAAAATCGCATTCCGACCCCGATATCAAAATTTTCACTTCCAGTCGGACTTCTCAAAAACCTTCAAATTTCTATCTTTAGCCAAATGACTCCAAAATGACCTCCGGACATCCGAATTCACTTCCGATCGCGCTCCCAACTCCAGAATCACCATACTAAGTTATTCCCAGACTCGTAATCCCAAACAGATATCAACATCACTAAAATGCGCTTCAAGCCCAACTCAAGAAATTCCTTCAAAAATGTTGACTTCCACATTATACGCCGAAACGCTCCCGGGTTATCCAAAACCCGATCCGGACATACGCCCAAGTCCGAAATCATCATACGAACTTGACGAAACCTTCAAACCCTAATTCGGAGATCGTTTACTCAAAATCCCAATCTTAGTTGATTCTTCCAACTTAAGGCTTCTGAAAGGAGAATTTTCTTTCCAAATCCACTCTAAACTCTTCGGAATTCAGTTCTGACCACGCCTACAAGTCATATACCTGAAACGGAGTTGCTCACGGCCTCAAACCGCTGAACGACGCGCTAGAGCTCAAAACGACCGGTCGGGTCGTTACAGGCTTTGCCTCCTATGCTTATAATCCTACAAAACAAAAACAAATACTACAACAATAGTAAGAAAAAATAGAAATAAATGAAAGCAGTAAAGATGAGTTGCCTCCCAACAAGCGCTTGATTTAATGCCGCGGCACGACGCCATCACTTTTACCACTTTTCCTTCCACTTTGAGGATATGAATTGTGACCCTAATTTTGCATTAATTTTACTGTCACGTTCCTGGGGCGGTGGTGTAAAAATAAAGGAACCAAGCAATAGGTATCGCATCTTGCACTTCTTAGCCTTTAAGTGCGGAATGTCATTTTGTCTCCTTGTTATGGCAAATTTCAGAATATAAACACTTTGTTCCTCATCCATTGACTCCTCCATATGCTCAAATAGATCAATTCTCGTGTCACCAACCAAGCACAATGTTTAAAAATGGTTAGAATGAGGTCCAATGCGCTCCAACTCTAGAATCGCTTTACTTTTGACATCCTCTATTTTGCACTCTTCGTCAACCTTGACATCATTAATAATATTTTGTCGAATATTTGGAATTTCTCTTTCCGCTCCACAAGCTGGCCAGTATCCACAAAATTTGGTTGTAGGGCATCAGACGCCTCAACCTTTTTATTCAATTGGGCCTGCAGGTCATGGATATCTAAGCCAAATTGGTCCATCTCTTGCCTGAGCTCGGTTCTTCCTTATATCAGTTGTTCTGTCATATTTGAAAGACCATCACGGAGAAACTCATGAGATTTTATCAGTTGAGCTTGTTCCTCTAGCCAAGATTTGCTCACTACGTCTGCTTCTTCAAAATTATCTTCTCGGAACTCGCTCTCTTCATCCACTTCTTCCGTATCGGCCTTCATTCTCATGATTGTTGCACCAATCCTTTGTATAGCCTTTTGATTTTCATCTTGTTGCTCGGCTACTTGACTTATCATGTCCATAATAGCCTTTTGATTTTCATCTTGTTGCTCGGCTACTCGCCTCATTATGTCCATAATACGAGCATCGCGTTCCATATCCTCCACTTCATTGCTCCTATCAAAGTCATAAATATTATTAGAAGAGCTCTGAGATGGATAATAAGAATTAGGACAACCATCCCAATGTCCACCTTGACAACCACAAACATTACAAAAATTCCACACATCAGATTGAGATGCACAATTTTGTCACAGGTGTGGTCTTCCACAATATGGACAAGGATCGACATAAGAAGAATAACCAATATTCGACCAATTCTCGTTCAAAGATGCCATGTAAACAAAGATAATAAAATATTAAACTAAGATAAAAATAAAAATAAAAACTTGAATAGACAAAAGGTAAAAATCCAATCTATTAGAATAGATAATTTCTAAGTCCCCGGCAACGGCGCCAAAAACTTGGTGCTCCCAAACGCACGCAAGTATACATGGTCGACAAGTAATATATGATTGTAACTCCAGATATCGTATCCACAGGGACTTGTTATTAACTATAAACTAAATTAAACCCAAACAATTAATCTACTCAAGTGATTTTCTAAAGTGTGATTATTTAACTAAAATTTAATCTAGAGTAACAAATTAAGAGATTAAAAAAATGACAAGCTTAAAGACGAATTCAATGTGATTGAATATTGTAGATCTATGGGTTAACTAACAATCATGTTGAGTTTTCCACTTAAATCATCTAATTAATTTATCTGGTTTATTGGTTGACGGGGTTGATATTGCTCGTAGCCTTCTCTGAAGTACTACTCGCCTATTCAAGCTAATCTAACGCATATATTCCTATGGAATTAGAATTAAAAAGAACGCATTAATAATTCTTGTATAGTAACCAAGAAAGGTGATTAGGCATATTCTTATCTTAACCACGAATCCCCCCCCCCCAGAGTTAAGATCTTGTTCTACTTAATTTTATATGCAATCTAGAATTCTCTCTCCCCGAGTTCAATCCTAGATTTGTATATAGTATTCAATTGATGATCAAGCAATCAAATAATTAAGCGCAAGATTGAATAAATAAACCAATATGATAAAAATAACTAGAACAATTCAAGTTTCTAACAACAACGTTCATGTAGTACCCAAAACTCTAGAACCAATAACTATGAGATTAAAAGAAGAGAAGAAAAACTAGTTAGAAGCCTCCTCCAAGAATGGTGTGTGTTCCCCCACGTCTATTCTCCTTCAAAGTATGTTCGATATCTTCTAGATTAGGTTTAGGACCCCTTTTATACGAGTTGGTACCGTGTAGGGCCGAAATAACCTTTTCCCGAACGAACTAAGAAAAATTCCCGCTTCCAGTGTCCAGCCCAGCGCCTCACGCTGGTGTTTAACCAAAGAATTAGATTCTCAGCCAAAGCCTATTTTTAGAATTACTCGGGCTACTGATAACCAAGAAATTTCGTATTTCTCTCAATTGTAAGAAAGGAAATTAGAATAAGAAATGGCAAAGCAATTGATAGAAAGTAAAAGAAAGTAATTGTATTCCAATAATAATCAGAACGCGTCCTTACAAGTGAATTTTCCTTACCTTATATAGGAATCTATAAGTACAACGTATTTTCTCTTTTATGACCAAATCATTATGAGCATTAATGATATTAATGAGACGTTATAATTGGTAATTGTAACTGTTCATGAAGATTCTGTAACGTTTGTGACAATTCACGTTCATTAATTGACGATCCATGAACCTTCCCTTTTTCCTGTCTTGATTCATTCCACTGGTGCCTCTTCATTTAACCATTTAGACTCTAGCATCCATATTCTTTCATCTCGTGGGTAATTTTCTCGTATCTGTTACGACTCGTGTCTCTTATTATACACCATTTTAGTTGTCGCTTTCTCGATAGTCCACGTGTTTTGCCACATAAGTCACATACTTAATTCCATGTGTAATATTTATTTTTACCAATATAGATAGTCCCACCACTTGTCGTTTATTCAGCAATTGAATATCTGGGAAGTGGATCACATTTATGGCGGGGGAATATTTTGCCGCCGTTTCCCACGTTTCATTATGTCTTCTTCA
This sequence comes from Nicotiana paniculata, assembly GCA_005239505.1. NCBI lineage: Eukaryota > Viridiplantae > Streptophyta > Magnoliopsida > Solanales > Solanaceae > Nicotiana > Nicotiana paniculata. The sequence goes on along the minus strand of ML305810.1, from coordinate 11,067 downwards.
GAACCAACGCGTCGTATATCACTTATATTAAATGCATGTGACAGGTGGCATTCATTGATTGGATCTGTAACTCTTCAGCGAGTTTTAGAGCTTTTTTACGGCTGTGTCAGTCACGAAGTGACTGTTTCATTATGACGTTTCCATCATGACCCCCTTTACATGACGGTTGCTTCTTCATATAAATACCTTATTTGCCTTTGCTTCTACGAAAAACTTTCTACAGTGTTCTTCGTTCATAACAGTTTTGTTTATCAACAACTATGTCTTCTTCAAATCCCGATCCTCGTAGAGTGGTTATAGTAGATGAACTTACCCCTTCTTATACCCCTAACAGAAGTAGAACAGGTGGTAAGTTACGTAGTTTAGGGTCTGTTCCTATTCGTGTTTCTTCTTCTCAACCCAATATCACTACTCATTCATCTTCTAGAACTAGGGCTTCTTATTCTCATAGATCTTCTGCTAGAAGTAGGGATTCTAATGAACCCCTTCGAGAACCCACTGTTGATGAGATTATCCCCGCTGAAATTTCCTTCTTCACTGATCGGGAGTCGATTGGAAATCAAGTTACTTCTATGACTTCTCATGATCGTGTTGATGTTTACCCTTCCCAGATTACTGGGGCTTGATTTCTCTTGTGCGAAGAGAATGTCATTGGAAATTCGATTTTCCAATTTTTGTTCCTAATGTGAATTAAAGGATCACTTCATACCAAGCCGGTTATTCCTTTGTTTATACATATCCCTTTACCTTAGGCTTCAGACCACCTATTGACACCCAGTCATCATAGAATTTTGTCGTTTCTTTGATGTTTGCTTAGGACAGATTGGTCCTATCGTATGGATAGTTGTGGCATGTTCAAGATACTTGTCGAATTTGGCCTCTTTACCCTTTACTTTATATCATTTGAATCATCTTTATTCCCTCAAGTTATTCCGTCATGGGATTTTTACTCTCGTGGCCAGGAGTAAGAGGGTTTTGGTTAGTCCTGAAAGATAATTGCTTGTTAATAATATGGAAGGAAGATCTTGGAAGTACCTTTCGAATAGGTTTGGATGGAAAGTTGAAGACTCATGGTATCCTTCCTTCCAATTTTCTATCATGCTTCCATATTTACTTGTAAGTTTATTAACTCTTCTTTTTACTAGGGTTTCCCATTCGGGGCATAAGTGTCGCATCTATTGCTGCTTCAAGGCTTTCTCTGTATATGGCTCAAGAATTGATCTTGAGTTCCTCATCAAAGAGAAAAGCTGATAGAGCTCATGATTCCGAGGATGAAGATGATTGAGATGAGGGCTCTTTAGTTCGTAAGCCTCGAGCTAGGAGACGTGTCATTTCTAATGACGAAGATACTCCTCCTTCCAGTTTTGTTCCCATGCACGAGCCCGTAGGTGCTACATTAGTAAGTTCTGATGAAGAGATGCATGTCGCACCCCGTGACTCTGCAGAACAACTCTTTTCTCGTGGGTTTGATAATGAATACTTTAGCTTTGTTTCTGAGGAAACACCTTTTGCCTCTTTTTCTGTGTCTGTTCCAATTGATGCTCAGTTCACCTCACTTTTTGTTTCTTCCACTGCTCTGCCCGTGGCTATTTTGGCTCCCTCAACTGCCCCTACTATTACAACCTCTTATGTTGAAATTGGTTCTTCCAGTAACAGTAAGGCAATGAAAAAAGTTACCATCGAAGTTCCTGAAGATGGTAATCTTTTGAAAAAATCTGGGCAAGCTGACGTATGGCTGAAACCATTAATGGCCCAGTTGAGAAGTCCAAATTGGAAAGCCACAGTTCTTTAACGTGGATGAATGATTTTGTACATTCATCTTTAAAGGTATAAGCCTTGGATTTCTTATTTTGTACGTGATTTCCTTTTCATTTATATTTGATAATCACATTTTTTTCATTGTGTAGATTAACCCAATTGGCACGGATACTATGAAGAGGATTGTCCACACTGAGCAGTTAACTAACGATATCACACCAAAGCAGACAACTGGAAGGAACAGTTCGAAGGTCTTCAACTTGAGAAAGAAGTCTTATAGGAAGAAAAGTGTACCTTAGAGCAGCAGATGAAGGTAATGGCAGCAGAGTTGGCAGCTAAGAAAGCCTTCTCCAGTCAAGCGGGCAAGGATAAAGACCTCCTCTAATATTCATTTGTTGAACAACTTTCCAAAGCTACTGAATAAATTAGAGGTTTGAAGGAATTTTTGAACCAAAAAGAAGCTTACTCTGGGGAGCTTGTTCAAACGCTCACTCAAACTCAAGAAGATCTCTACGTCTTCTGACAAAGCTCAATTTTTAGAAAGGTCACTTATCCCCTTACATGTTTCTTATGATGTTGCTTTGAATGAGAAGGATGAACTGAGAATTGAGATTGAGCAGTGGGAGAGGGATCATGAAGCCCTTGAAGACAAGGCTATTATTGATGTTAGTTGGGATTTCTTAAACACACGCCTCGAGACTTTAATGGAGGCAAGCCAGGAAGGCTTTGACTTAGTTGCCGAAATTGCAATGATTAAAGAGACTATTGAAAAACTCCAGCAGAGTCAAAACTTTTCTTCACCTGAGGCCGGCATTCCCGAAGGTGATGAATTTACTCCTGTTGAAGCTGTTGTTCAACCCTCTTCTGCTCAAGCCGTTCCTTATGTTGTTGATGATGCCAACTTGGACCCTTCTGATAATATTGGTTTAGATCCTGTCCCACAGTGAAAGTTTGAAGTGTTTTTTTTTATATTGGTGGAAGTTTACCCCTGGTCCGTTTTGGGGTTTAGTAATTATTTGGAAAGTTTTACCTCTAGTCTGATTTGGGGTTTTTTTGTATAAAACAATTATGTTGGAACTAAGTTTATATTTAGTTTTAACCAAGTTATTATAGTATTACTTTCTGAGTTTTTGTTCAACTCTCATAATATTTTTGAGTTTGAGTACTACTCTCATATTATGCATTTAAAAATGCTGCAATACTCCGTGACTTTTTGAAACAGGAACGAATTATAAAAGATGGCCCTTTTATAAACGACACTTAATGAAGAATACGTCTCAACTTCATACTGGTGTAAACATACGAAAAAAAGAAATAGGAACACACATGTTTCTTTGAATAATTTGAGGAAGTTTTGCATTGTTTGAACTTTCAAATTGTATAATACTTTATATGTATTCAAGTAACATCTACAACTCTTTCGTAACTATTTTCTTTATAACAAATTTTACAAAATTCAAGGATGTATTTTGCAACCCAAGACTAAATATTGCCTTTAACCTATATACTCGTAAGATTTTGTAATTTACATCTACGAGTGTATACTTCATCATAGGTGTTTGAATAGGCTCGTGTTTTTGGCTCTTGATTTGCTCTTAACTTTCGATTGGGTAGATTGCCTCAGGCTTGACTCAAATTCTGACTTTTCCAATCTTCTTTGCCTTCCATATATATAGTCCCCCAAGTGTTAGATCTTTGAAGTATGAAATCTCGAGCACTTGATTATTCCTGCCATTTGGTCTATTTCCTGAAAAGGAAAAACATACGGGACTCGGAGGTATATATATTTTAGATGATGACTGCTTAACCCTTTTTATTTTCATTAGAAAGGTTGTAACCCTAGACCGGGAATAATGTTGCATCCGTGTGTCTTTCATGTCTAGTATCATCATTTGGTGTGGGCTAGCTTTTTGCCTATCATCTAAAATTGTTAGTATAATATTAACTATACAAAACTAAAATCGTAATTGAGTGATACCTGACCGGGGGTATTTCTTGTGCTCAGAAATAATACTTCTTCAGGTGAACAACATTCTAGCTCGAAAGTAAAACTTTGCCGTCCATGGTTTCTAACTCGTAGTAACCTTTTCCAGCAATACCTCGAACTTTATAAGGTCCTTCCCAATTTGGATTCAGCTTTCCTGCTCCAGTTGTTTTCGTTGATTGAAAAACCTTTTTGAGAACGAAGCCCCTAATTTTGAAGTATCTAAGGTGAGCCTTCTTGTTGTAGTAGCGTTCTATGAATTGCTTTTGTGCTGCCATCCGTATTAAAGTTGCTTCTCTTCTTTGTTCGAGTAAATCCAAATTTGTTCTTAATTCCTCATCGTTTGACTCTTCCGTTTCCAATGTGAATCTCTTACTTAGTTCTCCTATTTCGACTGGAATTAAAGCTTCTGAAACTTACACAAACGAAAATGGTGTTTCTCCCGTAGCTATTTTTGTTATGGTTCTATAAGCCCATAATACTCATGGTAGCTCCTCAGGCCAACTCCCTTTTGATTTCTCTAATCTCTTCTTCAAATTATTGATGGTAATCTTATTTGTCGACTCAGCTTGTCCATTTTCCACGTGATGATAAGGTGAAGAGGTTATTCATTTGATTTGCCAACTTTGAAAGAACTCTGTGATTTTCCAGCCTATAAATTGTGGGCCATTATCGCAGATGATTTCTTTTGGAACTCCAAACAGGCATATAATATTTCGCCAAATGAAATCCTTTACCTCCTTTTCTCGTACCTGTTTGAAAACTCCTGCCTCTACCTATTTGGAAAAGTAATCCGTTAACACTAATAAAAATCGTACCTTTCCTTTAGCTTGTGGTAAAGGACCTACTATATCCATTCCCCACTACATAAATGACCATGGGGAAATAACCGAATGTAGTAATTCTGCAGGTCGATGCATTTTATTGGTGTATTATTGACATTTATCACACTTGGCTATAAAAAAAAATTCTGCATCCTCTTTCATTTTGGGCCAGTAGTATCCTGCACTGATTAATGTTTTAACTAAAGATCTTCCACCTGCGTGATTTTCGCAATGTCACTCATGTACTTCTTTCATCACGTATTCTATTTGATTGGGTCCAAGGCACCTTGCTAAAGGGCCACCGAACATTTTCCGATACAAATTCTCTTGAATTAAACAATAACGAGCAACTTTTTGTTGAAGCAATTGAGATTCTTTCTTGCCTTCAGGTATGATCCCGTACTGCAAAAAATTAACAATCTCGTTTCTCCAATCACAGGTTAAATTATTAAAGCTTACCTCATGTTTATCATGGTCAAGTGCTGAATGAAACAAATGTATTACAATAGCATTTTCTTCACTCGTTACTTCTACAACTAAAGTAAGGTTAGCCAACGAATCTGCTTCTGCGTTTTCTTCCTTGGGTATTTGCACGATCTTCTATGATTGGAATTGCATGATCAGTTCTCATGCCTTTTCCAAGTATTGTTGCATTCGTGCCTCTCTAGCAATGTAATTCCCCTGCATTTGATTGACTACCAGGTGAGAATCACTTTTAATCCCGATTTGCTCTATGGAGAGTTCTCGTGCCAGTTCTAAACCTGCAATTACTTCTTCATACTCTGCTTCATTGTTAGTAATAAGGTAACACTTAATTTCTTGTCTTATACTTTCCCCCAAGGGTGTGATTTGGAGAATACCTAAACCGGCTCCTTTGACATTGGAAGACCCATCAGTAGATAAAGTCCACTTACCTGGATTAGCTTCAGTAAATATTTGTAATTCCTTTTCTACTTCAGGAACTATTTTTGTGCTAAAATCTGCTAAGACTTGAGACTTTATTGATGTTCTAGGTTGATACATAATGTCGTATTCACTAAGCTCTATTTCCCACTTGGCTAATCTGCCTGAAAATTCTTGTTTATGCAAAATATTCCTTAAAATATATGCAATTACCACAGAGATAGGATGACATTGAAAATATGGTCTCAATTTCCTAGATGCCATAACTAATGCTAAAGTAAGTTTTTCTAGATGAGGATATCTATTTCAGCATTTAATAAAGATTTACTAACATAATAAATAGGAGATTGTTTACCTTTATCTTCTCTTACTAAAACTGCACTTACAGCCACTTCTGCAACTGCAAGATATACAAATAGTATTTCTCCATCCCTTGGTTTAGCCAGTAGTGGAGGAATTGATAAATATGCCTTCAAATCTTTGAGGGTTTGTCGGCATTCCTCAGTCCATTCAAAATGATTTTGCTTCTTTAACACTGAAAAGAATTTAAAACTTTTTTCTGAAGATTTTTAAATGAATCTTCCCAAAGCTGCAATCCTACCTGCCAATCTATGTACCTTTTTTTTGCTCGTGAATATATCAGTTATTTCCTCAAATGCTTTAAGTTGTGCAGGATTTACTCCAATTCCTCTATTAGATACGAGAAAGCCTAAAAACCTACCTGAAGCTACGCCAAAACTGCACTTTTCTGGGTTTAGTTTCATATTGTAGCTGCGGAGGACCTCGAAGGTATTTGAAAGATGTTGAAAATGATCTTCCGCTTGTGTAGATTTGACCAACATATCATCAATGTATACTTCCATTGTCTTCCCCAGGTGTTCTTGGAATATCTTGGTCACCAACCTCTGATATGTGACATAATTATTTTTCAAGCCAAAATGCATGACTTTGTAGCAATAAGTCCCCTTGTCCGTAATAAATAAAGTTTTTTCTTCGTCTAAGGGGTCCATTTTTATTTGATTATTGTAACGACACGACCAGTCGTTTTGCGTTATCGGACCTCATTCCCCTAAATGAAACTTCCCATAGCGGATTTTTATGATTTATGACTTACGGGGACTGGTGGTCCGGGTTTCAGAGGTGCTTAGAATGCTATAAGAACAACTGGTTCCTTAATGTTGGCCTTTAAGGCCAAGTTTGACTTCGGTCAACATTTGGGTAAATGACCTCGGAATCGAGTTTCATCGGTTCTGGTAGCTACATGTGATGATTTTGGACCTGGGCGTATGTTCGGAATGGGTTTCTGATGACCTGGGGGAATTTCGGCGCCCAATATTGAAATAAGAAGTTCCTTAAGTTCCTATTTTGGTTTGGGATGTGTTTTTGTGTTATCAAGGTCCGAACGGAATTTCGAGACCGGGAATAGTTTCGTTATGTTAATTATGACTTTCCCACAAAATTTGGTGTCATTCCGAGTTGTATAGGTCGATCCAGCGCGTTGTTAACGAAGTCTAGAAAACTTAAAGTTCCTAAGTTTGGTTCTTGGGGTTTTGAGGTGTGATTTTGAGTTTTTGCGTTGTTTTGGGTGTTCCGAAGGCTCTAACGAGTCCGTATTATGATTTGGGACTTGTTGGTATATTTGGACGAGGGCTCGGGTGGGCCCAGGTGCCTCTCGGACACCACACGAGGACAAAAACCAGCTGAATTGCTGTCGGTGCACCTGTTCTGGTGTGACCGCAGGTGCAGTTGACCAGTCGCAGGTGCGGGACCGCTCCTGTGGTCCTAGCCTCGCAGGTGCGACCCCCAGTGGTCTGGCCAATTCACGCAGGTGCGGACAAAGTTTCACAGGAGCGGATCCGCAGGTGCAGTCTCCACTCCGCAGGTGCGGGCCCAGGCTCCCCAGTCCATTTCCGCAGGTGCGGTCCTCGAGCCGCAGGTGCGAAAACACTATCCAGACAGTGTGATTTTATACACGGGTCTTAATGCATTTTTCTCATCTTCTTCTTCTTCCTTGGGATGATTTCCATCATTGTTGAGGGGCAAACGACCTGTTCATTTAAGGTAAGTAAAATCTACTCTAATATTAGCTTCATGCATGGATTTCTAGCTTGATCAACTACCTAAATTAGTGAAACATTAAGAATTGGGTAGTAACCTAGAGCTTGTGATAATTTGAGAATTTACCCGTGAATTTTCTATGAAATCAAGTAAAAATCATATATTAGTGATCCTTAGGCTTTGGGTGAGTGTTCCCTTCGAGAATTATTGGAATCTGAGCGTGCGGGCCTGGGGTTGGATTTTGGAAATTCTTCAAGAATGTTGAATTATTGAATAAATAGGATAATTTCCCTATTTTGAGCATGCATTGATGTCATTGTACCGTATTTGGCTAGTTTCGAGTCCTCGAGTGTAGAGTTCGGAGTTCGGGCGCATCCTTGGTCCGATGGGTAGATTTGACACGAGGTGAGTCTCCTTTCTAAACTTGTAAGAGGGAATTGTCCCCATAGGTGTTATATATATGATGTGTGTAATTGTTTTGGGGGCTACGTGCGTACAACGTGATGAGAGTCCGTACGTGGCGACTATCATGCTATGTCAGGTAGTTTTAGGACCCACGAGCATGCCATTACGTGCCTTATGTGTATCTTTAGCCAAACTTTGAGTTGCTTATATGCTTATTATCTTTGAACTAGTATGCAAATGGTAGAAAAGTTGCACCTGAACTCCTAGTTGATCAATCCCTGTTAAAGCTATAGCCCTACTAAGTTATTGAGATGTTGGTATATACATATGTGCGTATGAGAGTCAGCACTCGAATAGCATGTATGATTCGCGATGGGGAGCTTTATGGTAATTATATATAAGTGTGTCAGCACTCGAATTGCAGGTATGATTCGCGATCGAGGGAAGCTTTATGGTAATTATATTGAAATATGTCAGCACCCGAGTCGCAGGTATGATTCGCGAGCGGGGGAAGCTTTACGTCCATTCAGTGTCTAGATATTCCCTTATGACTCCGGACGGCTGTCTTACCATTGTGTGCGCTTAGGCTATTTGGTATTGTTTCCATTGATATTGACTTGATAGATATTTGGGGGGAAAAGGAAAGTGTACATTGTGGCTTATTTTCAGTAGTTTTTCCTGGATTTCTTTATGTGATAAGTATTTGTTGCTTACTATCTCACATGTCTACTGCGTTCTGTATATCCTGTTTTGCATTATTACTGTTGGATCTTAGTGAGTGTCATGTCTACCTCTCGTCACTACCTCTTCGAGGTTAGGCGAGATACTCACTGGATACATATATATTTATATACTCATGCTGCACTTTTGTACTTAATTGTACAGGTCCTGAGGCTGGTGTTTCTGGTTATCCGACCGAAGCTTGACTTATATTTTGGACCTGACTCCACGGTGAGCTGCACCCCCTAACGATTCTCAGTAGTGCTATGGAGTTATCTTTTGTTTATTTTTGTCTATTTCTCACAGACAGCAGTACAATTTGTATCATCTTTTGTATATTCTACTAGTTCGCTTGTTGACTTGTGACACTAGTTCCTGGCACGCATATAGTAGACTCATTATTTTGGGACTGTGTATATATATTGGATCACGATCACTATGGTTGTATTTACTTAAGTTGGTAAATGTTTTCGCTATTATTTAAATGAGTTAAGCTTAAAACTTTGGGAAATATGCGGGATTGGTATGTTAATAAGGATAATCTCACTAGTAAACAACTGTTGGCTTGCCTGACTCCGGTGTTGGGAGCCATCACAACCCAAGTTGGATTTTGGGTCGTGACAACATGACATCAGATCAATAGGTTCACGTAATTTTCACGAGTCACGGGCAAACCCAGTAGAGTCTTGCGGATCATTACGGAGACGTCTGTACTTATCTTCACGAGGCTACGGGGTGTTAGAAAACCTCTATTTGTTCTCATTATATCGTGCAGTCGATGATTTACTAAGTTCATTATTCTATTCTCTCACAAATGGTGAGGACGCATGCATATGATGTTCCAAACCCGGGAAGGGTCGCTACCCCCACTGGCAGAGGCCGGGGGAGGGCACCGGCCCGTGGTAGGGGACGAGGGTGTCCCAGAGCTATTCCGGTCCTGCCACTAGAGGACCCTATTATAGAGGAGCAGGATGAGGTGCCTCCAGCAGATCCTGCACCAGTAGACTTTATGACGGCGCTAGGCTTCCAAGCAGTCATGGGCCGTATGATGAGATTTATGGACACCATGTCCCAGACTGGTTTATTTTCAGTAGATCCTTCCACTTCAAAGGCGGGAGGGGGAGCCCAGACCCCTACTGCCAGGCCGCAGGGCCGACAGCAGCATTACATCACACCCCGAGTACACTGCCTGTGGGTGGGGCCCAGCCTGTAGTAGCAGCTCCGGAGCCCAGACCAGCTGCAGATGGCAATCAAAAGAAGATGTTAGACAGATGGACTCGATTGCGCCCTCCAGTCTTCGGGGGTGAGCGAGGTGAGGATGCCCAGGACTTCATTGATAAGTGCAGGGATAGACTGCACTACATGGGGATCCTAGCGTCCCATGGAGTGGATTTCACCACATTTCAGTTAGAGGGTAGAGCTCGCAGGTGGTGGCAGTCTTATATTCTCAGCAGGCCAGCAGATTCTCCAACTATCACTTGGGAGCAGTTCACACAGATGTTCTTAGACAGATATATTCCACCCTCTGAGAGGGAAGAGCTGCGGGGTCAGTTTGAGCGGTTAGTGATCATGCTCAACTATGTCTAATAAAAGACTAAGCGGGCGTTGCAAATATAATCCGGGGTATTATGCCCAGAGTCGATCCCACAGGGAATTTACGTATCAAGCAAGCTGTTAGAATACTCAA